>CAUYQG010186868.1:0-47093 GCA_963574415.1 Tarsius wallacei
GCAATAGCAATATCCTTGGGTTGTATTTCAATGACAAAGCATTTATAAAGAATTCTCGCCGGGCTTGGTGGCTCAGCCTGTAATCCCGCGCTTTGGGAGGCTGAAGTGAGTGGATTGCCTGAGCCCGCGGGTTCGAGACCCGCCTGGGAAACTTGGCGAGACCTCATCTCTACAATAAATCAAAAAATTAGCCGGGTGTGGTAGCACGCGCCTGTAGTTCCAGCTACTTGGAAGGCTGAGGCGGAAGGACAGCCGGAGCCCAGCAGGTCGAGGCTGCAGTGGCCAGGATTGGCCACTGCACTCTAGTCTGGGTGAAAGAGTGAGACTCCAAGGGAGATGAGGGGGAGGGTGGGAATGACTACTTCATTAGGAGAGGGATTGGAGCACATAACATCAATAAGGACGCCTGATCCTAATCCAGGCTAAGTGAGGTCCAATGGGAGGCCCAAAACTTTACCTGTACCTAACTAAACCACTTACATAAATAAATAAATAAACCAACAAACCTAACAAAACAAAACAAAACCACATTTTTTGAAGGATGTCTTAGCAAGTGATGTTAACCTGTATTCCACATTCACTCTTATTGTAAATGGTGAATAAACCCTCGATGGGTGACATGGGAAGAATTCTATCTCTTCCCTTTTTAGACTTGGAAACTGAAACAGTTGGTTTTCTGCACTCGACTTTGCCATTTGCTAGGAATAAAACCATTTTTTATTTCACTTCCATGAAGAGAGATTTTACCCTAAGCACACACCCATTGAAGAGGTTTAGCTTCCTTATTCTTCTTTCTGGAAAGTGAATTGCTCCTAGGAAATAAGGGTTTGTGGAATTCCCAGGTGCTTTTCATCAATGTGGAAAAGACTTATTCATTCAGAGTCATGATCTACAGCCAGGTCTTCCAACTTAATTTCTTTTCAGTAATAAAAATAACAAAATTTCAGTTCCATATTTTATATTTTTAAATGTTATTTTTTAAATTGTTCAGGAATTGTGGCAAACACAGGTACAATCCATTAACCTCCCTTTAGAGACCACCAGCAATATGTACCCATTTATAAAATACATTTTATTAAGCTTCTATTATGTATAATGAATTGTTACAAGGACTAACAGTGATAATACAGAAATGCACCTTGAATAGAACCCTATGAGTTCTTATCATGATAACCAGCAGCAGATGAAAAGATAGGGGCTGATATATATAAATATGTATATATATACACACATATAAAAATATGTTTTCATACATTTCTCTTTCAATATTTCAATAACTACATATTGGAGAAGGTACTGAATAAATGTGTTGAATGAATAAATACATTAATAAAAGACTGGAGTGGAGCATGAACACTAACGATTCTTGTACTCTCATTACTTCATATATGTGGGTTCCAAAACCGAATATTCAAACCATTGTGGGTCAAAAATATTTGGAAAAAAAAATAACAATACTACAATAAAAAGTAACACAAATTGAAAAAATGCAGTGTAACAACTATTTACATAGCACATACTATATTAGGTATGTAAAAATTGATTATACCGATTGAGTTATTCTTCTCATACTCAATAAATCGGGAAACAATAAATAAAAGGTTGGGGTAAAATACATTCAGAACACATAGTAGTTGCTTCTAGAATAACATTTTCTCAAACCTAGCTGCTGAAATGACATTTTGTAACCTGCTGGCCCATTTTACCTACTAGCTGCTGAAAGGACCTGCCATGATTTAACACTAGTTTTATTTGCCCCCATCACTCACCAATCAGAGGCTGTCACCTTCCAAAATTAGCTTTATATCCCAAATAATATGCACCATTTTTAAAAAATACAACTCCCAACATTTGTTTTTATCTTTGAACAGACCACAGAGTCTATGTGCATGCCCTGAGTTGCAATTATTTCTCCCTCCCCCCAAAAATCTAAATTTAAAGATTCATCTTTATATATTATTTGACATTGACAGTTATTATAAGTAATCTAGAGATTATTTAAAGGATACAGGAGGATTTGCATACATTATGTGCAAATATTTCACCATTTTTATAGAGGATTTGAATGAACATCCATGGATTTTGATATTCATGAAATCCTGGAACCAATTTATTTTGGATATTGAGGGACTACTCCACTTCAGTAGGAGAGTACTGAATCTTTTCTCTGGAGGCAGAGAAGTAAAATTCAAGGTCTCAGCTCTGTCACTTACCAGTAATTGAATTCTTTTGGGAAAAGTATTTAACAGTTTTTAAGCCTCAGTTGCAATAACTGTAGAATGGGGAAAATATTGTATGTAGCTTAGAAAACATGAAGCTTTTGACACACAGCAGTATCTTAGGCAACAAAACCATATTTTAGGCATCAAAGTCCAGTTATTTAATGGTTTATTTTTTCAGTTAAGCTCAAACCAAATGTATTCACTGGGCTCAATACAACATGTCTGTTATTGTGAAACTTCATGCTGTGAAGACACAAGGAAAAGAAATAGTAAATGTAATATTTATCACTCATACTAGTAGTCTTGAACCAATCAAAAGAAATACATTTGGCAGTTAAATAAGAAACAAAGTTTCAAGGAGAAAAACATAGAAACCTGAGTCCAATCATAACTCATTAATTTTGTAACAATGGAACTGTTTACTTTGGAGCCAGTGAAAAAGAAAATATTAACACAATGAGATAGATAGGTGTTTGTGAAATAATCAATTTACCTCAGAAAAGAATGAGTGATTTATTTATTTGTCCTTCATAAAACTTCAGCATTCTTTATGTAATGACACCTCTATTATGAATTTGGCTTCCGTTATACTCATCTATAGCATAAACCGCTACATGAAAATAACATTCATAAACAAATAAATAAAAGGTTTTGCTGACAAGTCCCTCAGTTGATGATGCAGTGCACCAGAAAACATTTTCCTTCCTTTGCATGGCCCCATTTCCTTGATTAACTAATTAAGTTTCCTGGGGTAAATTCAATGAAGTGTGGACTTGAGATAAACCCAGGAAACCTATTTAGAGAAAAGAATCCCAGCAGTTTTGTCATGTCTATGGGAATGAGAATAACATTTTCTAAAACATGAGAAAAAGCATATCATTAAGTAAACAGAAGAGTAAAAAGTCAAAAGAGTTGTGGGATTTACCAAATAGAACGACAGAATACTTGGGAAACCAGGCAAACTAGGTAACGCCTATATATAGGAAATCAAAGGGGAAATAAAATTATAGCTAAATGGTATTTTAAAAACATTTTTCTAATGCATCCAATCATCTCTGTTCTTTTTTTCCAATAAGGCTTTTGGAAAGGATTGCTGAGCCAGGGATATATCCCTAAAAGCTGCACAATCACCCTTAAAACATGGAATCTGACCAGGCTCGGTGGCTCAGCCTGTAATCCCGCGCCTTTGGGAGGCTGAGGTGAGTGGATTGCCTGAGCCCGCGGGTTCGAGACCCGCCTGGGCAAGCAAGATCTCATCTCTACAATAAATCAAAAATCAGCCGGGCATGGTAGCGTGTGCCTGTAATTCCGGCTACTCAGAAGGCTGAGGCGGAAGGATCGCCAGAGCCCAGCAGGTCGAGGCTGCGGTGGCCAGGAGTGGCCACTGCACTCCAGTCTGGGTGACAGAGTGTGACTCCAACTAAAAAAAAAAAAACAAAAAAAAAACATGGACTCTAAACTAGATCTGTTGATTTCAAAAGGGCCTATAGGGGTAATGGGTGGATGGTCTAAATCACCATCTGCTATTGTTTTGTTTCCTCTCTTCTCTTTTTTGGCTCTTTCTGGTGCTAGAGAAACTGATTCATTCCTAGTCAACACCAACTATTGGTAGAAATTCAAATTAATAATAATAGAAGTTTCTACACACAGTATTGACGTTAGCATTTTATTATCCAACCTCTTTTAATGAAATATAGATTTTCCCACCTGGGGTTGTGGCAAATCCCCTGTAATCCTAATTCAATGCAACCAACGTTTATTGAATTTATTCAATATATCAACTTAATAGTATTTCTGTGCTTGAGGCTATGAATAAGATAAGACTTCAGTTCTCAGGGAGACTCTAGTAGTCCAGTGGGAAGGATTCTTGGTATAAATGTAACCCCAGACTTGTCTGTAAGAGATGTGTAAGACGAAGTTTAAGTATCAAATACATTGGTCTAGATTGGTGGTCTCAAACTGTACACACGCATACTGGTGGTAGGCTGTAGTATTCCAAGGAAGCTGATTTCCATTGCATTGTAGTTTATTTTAAATTTTAAATGCATTATAAACAAAAAAGTATTTATTCTTCTATAAAGTCAAGACCTACTTATATTTACAATATAGTTACCATTTTTTATACATGTTTTTGCATTTCCAACCCTAAAATTAGTGTCTTTTTTTTTCTTTCTCTTTTTCTTTTTGCTGGCAAGAAATTCTCTCAATTTTTTTTACAAAAATCATTTAAGATTTTTTCATATTTTAAGGGTATAGAATCTGCTGAATAGAATTTTGGATAGAGAAGTATTTGTTTCAGACCTACTAAGATATTGCATTGTTTGCTACACACACACACACACACACACACACACACACACACTCAAACACACAAAACAAGGTACATGAGACATACACATGTGTGTAATATATATGTAAAATATATACTATATATTAATGTATGAGTAATGTAACAGTCATTCTAGTCATACTATTTCTTCGAGGTACATGGAATAGTAAATTTTTTTAATGTCATTTTTGAAGGAAAATAATATCATGCTAGGTTTCAGAATATTTCTAAAAACACATTTTCAAATGCAATCTCCAGCATATAATAAAGCATTACAAGATAAAGCAATAAGACAGCATGATTAAGATGCAATGGAGGTTATATGTATAAAAAATTATATCATATAGAATTTCTAGTTGCTCTTAGTGAGAAGCAGTTTATTCAAATTACCCGTACTGCAATTACTGGAGAAGAGTCCATGACTCCCTCACCTACAGTATAAAAACAAATGGTATGGCTATTTATACTCGTTCCATTAGTTCATCCAGCAAGTTTTTTTTTTATCCTGAAATGTGATGGAAAAATACTTATTTGAGTAAATTTTAATTTCTTATTTTGTCAACTGTATAGCTTTATAGAAATATCGCAGGCCAACAGAAAAGTATACACTGCACTGAGTACAGTCATGCAGATAAGTAATTAAAGGATATGTGTTTATCCAGATAAAGTCATAACTCAAAAAGCCTTCAGAACATTTTTTTATATGTGTGATAATTTGGGTTTAATTAATATTTCCCCAAACTTTCTATTTTTCTAGATCTTTTCTATCTTACTTTATCTTTCATACCACTCCCTAGTGACACAGAACTGCTTACTTTTTCCTTGTTATGCTAATTACTTCCATATCTCTGCTCATTTGCATATCTCCATTCACTGTTAGTTCTTTACTACATTACTACATATTTTTCATTCTTCTCTAGAGTTCTACTTTCTTTCTTAGGTCTTGCAGTAAGAAAGAAAAAAGACTCTATGTTACCAATTAGTTATGTGACTGTGGCCAAATGACCACGCTTATCTGAATGCCATTATTATCAGCTAAAATATGGGTATAATAAATACCTTCACCTATGGTGATATTGTTAAATTTGGCTTTGATTACTTACACATATAATAAGAATCAATATGTGTTAACACCATTGGTAGAACTGACTGCATTTTCTTGTCATAATCTTCTTATGTATTCTTGTTGAGTTTATAATTTATGTTTTGTTAATCTACTCAGAAAAATAAAATTTGAAAAAATTGAAGTTCATTTTTATGTCCCACGCTGTGAGGAGAATCCTGGAAGATATTAAATACAGATATCTATTCTTTCTAAATTTTATAGATTGATCAAATCATTTAGATCGCATCTCATTTAACTTCTCAGCATCACTTGATCGTTAAGCATGCCTTCATCCTCAAAACATTTTCTCTTTGCATTTTCTGTTCTCTGGGTTGAATTTCCTGCGTGCTCAACCCTAGAAGTTTTTCTCTTCAGCCACTATAAATTTTCCCTGGGTAATTTACATTGAATCTCAAATGTATATCTCTTACAAAAAAACCAAACTATTTCTTGAACTCAAATGCGATATTGATTTGCCCACCTATTTAAATATGTCTCACAGGTATGCCACATTCAACATAATTATAATAAAGTCATGTTTATGCATCCTTCTGAGTCTATTAATCTTACACTTTTCCCTAGCTCCTTTAATAGCACCTTACGTTGTTTAGCCCAGTTTTTGAGTCAGAAACCTAAGGGTCATCTTTAATTCTTTATTACATTTCTGTGATTTAATTAAACATTGCTTTTTGTCAATTTAACTTGTAAAGTATGTCTTAAATATACACATTCATCATTCCTAGCATCACCACCCACTTTACACTATGATTTCCTTTTTGAATTATTGATGTAACTATGATAGCTTCTGAATTTGGCTTCCTGTCACTTTTTTTGCCACAGCAACTAGAGACAAATTTTAAAATGCGAATATGATTTTCTTAGTACCGCACTTAATTTTCTATATTTTCCAATGCATATCATTAAAGTAAATAACAATTATAGACAAAACCACCCTGCTTTATTTTGTCTTCTTTATGTCTCTGACATTATCTAACAATGATTCTTTTTCATTTGCATCCTTCAGTCTCTCAGAACCTCAATGTTCTTCCCTGCCCTTGCATTTCTACAAAATCCTTTCCTCCGACAGAAAATCTCCCTTAAGCCCAGGACTCATCAAACTAACTCTTGTTCATCACATCAGTCTTAGAGTTAACTTTGCTTCCTCAGAGTAATGTGTCATAATGGAACCTCCTCAAACTAAACCTGCAATAGTAATAATAATAATAATACCCTGTAATTATTTTCCGTTGTACTATATGTTTTTCTTTCATATATCTCATCATATTTATGATGAGACATATTTATGACTTATTTATGTCCTAGTTACTTGTTAGAAGATAAGCCTCCTGAACTGGGAGCCTTTAAATCGTGTATGCTGCTTATTCCTGCATCTGCATATTTTTAGGCAATAAGGTGCTGATTTTCAGCATGGTGAAAAATCTCCTGCCATAGCTCCTTTCAAGCTACAAACCGGAGATCACTAAATGTGAATTCAGGAAAAGATGCACACAATTGACTTCAATGCATCAGTGAAAACAGGATTGTTGTCACCTTTATTATAAAGTATTAGAAGCTTTCTAAACTAGGACAAAATTATTCTCCTTCTTTATGTTCTAAATGCACGATGTAAAAAAAATTATTGACTATCATGGGCTATTTGTAGAGGAATTATCTAGGAGATTATTTAGTCTGAGTTATTATTATATGTTTAGTTTCCTCCAAATCTTTTCAAACTTCTGTCATTTTTGATAAACTCAGATATACAAATTAATTAGGTTATTTGTTTCATGATATATTTGAATGAAAGTGAATTTTACTGGGAACCTCAGTATATTTGGGTTCATCAAATGAATACAATGCACTGCATACAAATAAAAAATAAATAAACAGATGTCACACAGACATATATATGCATTATATATATTTTTAACAAACGTTTTAACGTTTAGCGAGGAGGATGATCTGGCTATGTTTAAATAACCATTGCCCATTTCTCCCCAACAGACTAGTTAACTACAAGCTTACTTAATGTATTTCTGTAAGTGAAACCCATTTAAAATAAGACACGGAGAAATGGAAAATAAACACAAGCCATTGAAATATTACTGAGCTAAAGGACTTCCTGCTAAGAAAGCCAAGGATTGATTTACATTAAAAATGTGATTTATTCCAGAAAGGGAATAATTAAACATTAGTCAATAGCCAAGACATTTTAATAGTATTTTTCTAACAGCCAAAAGTGCATTAAAAGCCTAAAATCTGGGCCTGAGAAAAGCTTCATCAATTAAACAAAAATCCTTTTTTCTTGCATTGGAAACTGTCAAAATGTTTTCTAATGTGGTTATCAGATAAAGCAGACACACAGTTAAACATAAAAATACTTTGAGTTCATATGGGTCCTAGAATCTGGAAGCATTAGTCATTTGATGAGTTCAAACTGGGAGAATAATTCAAATGTATCAGTATTTTTCACATCATCAAAATGAATCAATAAAGCATAACATGTGCAGGATGCCTTCTGCACCCAGCTAAGCCTTGTGGGAAATATCATGGAGGCTTGAAAATGATCCTTGTCTTCATAATGCTTCAACCTGGACTATGGGAACAGAAGAAAGACAAAGAAATTATTTAAATGTAAATATATCTCCCTTAAACAATACTATGTAACTAGCCTTTAGAGGAAGAAGAAAGGAGTGTGGGCTTTGATCATTAGAGTGTTATCTGGAAAAAACTGTTTGTGTCTCTGTATGTGTGTATTGGGTAAGGGTTGAAAATATTTTCTCAAGTTTTTAAGCATGGGTGGAATTGGGAAGAATGGGAAAGGTGTAGTACTTTTTGAAAGGAACTAGTCTACCCAAAGATTAGGAAAAGCATTATTAGTCAGGTACAGTGGTTCACACCTGTAATTCTAGCACTTTGTAATTCTAGCACGTTGGCAGAGGTGGGAGGATCACTTGAGACCAGGAGTTTGAGGAAAAACCATTATCCATGCATGCTAGGACTAGTGAGGTATTTAGAAAAAAATCTGATTTATTTTAATCATATGGGCCAAACAGTCTTTAAAAGCACATTAATATTTGATTATTCTATAATAATAACTGCAATGTAATATCAACAATAAAATAATAATAAGCACTTTAATGTGTAAGTTATTTATTTTTACAACTGTACATATTATTTTAACTTACAAGTGAAAAACTTATTGTTGAAAAGGATAGCCAGCCAAAATCGTATGTGGAAGAGCTGGACTTTGATTGGCTGCAAAGCTGATGTCTTATTCTGTCTCTGACCACAAAAGGCATTTAAAAAATGCCTCACTTTATGCCTTCTAGAATACAGAAGGAATCAGCATTTACTGTGCATTTAAACACAGATAAGCATACAACGTAAGAAATGAGTCCTGAACCATACAATGTCTTATGCTCCTCTAATTTATTCACGTGAATTTTTCTTCTCTACTTAGAGGTAAGTAGTATGAAGCAGTAAAATGAACATGGATACTGGAATCGATAGGTTTTCAATGGGTCTGCTCTGTATTTTATGACTTTGCATAACTTTCCAATCCCAGCTTCCTGAGACTATTATACTTTATAAACTGTGGATTTAAACCAACCTTGTCGGATTGTTGAGAGGATGAAATGTGCTAATGCACTTGTTCGTACGTTAAACATCAAGCACAGGATTTCTGCCCCTAAGTATTATTAGTCCTTTTTTTCCTCACGTGTAAAAAATCCTGGCTCATATTTTATTGTAGACCTTTAATGAATAGAATCACCACCATTAAAGAATTATAACAGGATCTGCTGCATTTTTCCTGTTTAATAGTCATATATGTCTCAGAGGACAAAGACTATTGCTCATTTCGTTGCACAGTCCCTCTCCCACTTGGTGACACACAAGGTATATATCATTTATTAGACAAATTTAGGCAGCATATTCTTGAAATATGGAGAAAAGCATGTCTGAGAGAGGTTGATATGGCATGTTTAAGAAGGCAACTCGACAGAAATCCATGTTCAAATTATTTTTCAGTCAAGGTTTTAGAATTTGCTTTCTTGGAAACAGTTTAGCTTATTTCATTCTCCTCTTGTGGTTATTAGGACATTAAAATTTAACTAATGTATCTTGATGCCTGGTTGATAATCAGTCTAATTTCTGCATTCTATTCTGAATTTTTTTCTACAGTAATATTTTATTTTTTCTTACATTTTGTACTTTGAGTACTTTGAACATAAGGATTAGGTTTTTTTTCATCTTCATTTCCAAGTTGACATAAATGAAGTTCAATAAACAATCATAACTAATATCTATTGCACAATTACAATGTGTCAGATATAGTAACAATTGTGCTTTTTAACCTATTAACCTAAATAATCTCGCAACAACATAAGAAAGAAGATGCTATTTGTACCACTTTGTAGACCTGTAGTAATGAAATGAACCAATATTCAGTAAGTGCTTATATAGCACACAAGAAATGCCCAGCAGATATTGGTTACCATTATCCCTATATTGTTGATATGGAAATTGAAAAATTAAGTATCAGCCCAACTTTCACAATTCATAACAAGCAGAGTTGAGGCTTAGAGAAGATGGTGTAGTCCCAGGGATTACATTCTTAATTGTTTTACTTTAACAAATGTTTTGAATTCAAATTTTAACCCACTCTCTCAACCACATATCCCCTGCACAGTCACACACATGGACACAGTCGTATATACTTCTGATTGATGTGTAAAGAAAAAAATCTTAGTCACTTTTTCAAAGCCAGATCAATGCTTGGACATGGGGAAATAAAGGCCATAATCACAAATAAATGTAAGTAAATATGTGTCATAAATTGTTTTAGAAGTTATAGCTAAGAATTATACTGGGCATAACAGGAGTACCAGGGAAGGAATTTCTCACTCTCCCAAGAGTGGCAGTGGAAACTTCATAGAGAGGATGAAGCTTTCAGCTTTGAAAGACAATCAGCCACTGAAAACAAGTATTCATAGGAACTTAGTAAATAATAATTTAATATGAAATTAAACTACTCACATGAAGTTTTGCATAGTTTGTCATACCAATAGATCCATGTGAATTTTTTAAAAGACTCTTTATAAATAAACTAGGCTCTTAACATAAATAAGTTTAACAAAGAAGCATAACTTGGACTTTTTCTTTATCACATTTTTCTATATTTCACTGCAAAATATCTCTTGAATTTTTCCTTTGCTAGTGAAATTTATGACTTTCCAAGTTATTAAGAATATAGAGCTTGTTATGAAAATTATTAAAATACTCTTACCTAAGTAGCATTTCTTAGGGAACAATTTTCCAAATAACCCCTTTTGGAGATGTTTATTTAAGGCCTTTTCTCTTCTGACATATGAGTAGCATGAGGTTCAGAATGTGAACCATTTTGCACAAAGATCACTTCAGTATGTTTATTATATCACATTATAGTCCACATCTTCTCTTGATATCTCTCCAACCCAAAGACTACATTTTTCTGTACAGGTCCTTGTAAGGATTGCTACATTTCAGCTAATTATGCATTTGGATAACCAATCACTGTCCAGGTTCCAAACATATAATTTATGTGTGTTCTTAGAATTCAAATAGGCATTCTTTCACTAATGAATATGCAATATTAGCTTTAAGTGGCTTTTCATCTATCATTGGTTGGAAGACAAGTACAGGAAAGTGAGAAAAAAACTAGCATCATTCTTGGTTCTGAAAGCCTTTTGGCTGAGTCAAATAACTATAGCTGCTGTGGGAGAAGGAACTCTGGGGAAGACAAACAAAAAAAAAACAGCACAATGAAACATGAAAAGAGAATAAAGTTAACAACAATCAAATTTCCACTGACTCCCAGCACCCTTACAGAATCTCAGCCTTTTCAGAATCCTAGTGTTTCTGGAAGTTCTCAGTGGATTTCCCCTGTGAGCTTCTGAACAATCTTATCTTTATGGTGGTACCCCTGCTCTGTTGCTAGGCATTTGCTGAGTACCACTTTGTTGAGACTTCTATTTTATTTAAAGCACTACATTCATTCACACACCAAAGCTGTGCAGTGTGAAGTTGTAACATGTGGGTGAACAACCTAGACCATTTGTGCTACTTCTAGTGGCGGAGGTTTCAAATCAGTAATTATGGTATCCCAGATTCTTACAGTTCTTGGTGAAAAAAAATAAAAACAAAAAAACAAAAAAACAAAACTTCTTTTAGAGTACAATGCTCTCACATATATTATTTCACTTTGTCTCCACAACAAAGAAAACATTATGTTTCTCATTTTATATATGAAGAATCTGAGCTAAAGTAAGCATCAAAACAACAGTCGTTTTCTTCTATTTAAGTGGTCTCTGAAGCACCAATTTGCATGATAAAAACCAGTCCCAAATGGGCTTGGGATAGTTCCTGGCAAAACCCAAAATATTCAGCTCTGTGTTCAGGGAAAACAGCTCCTGTTGGCTTTCTATATCCTCGGTTTCCTCATTCATGGATTGTACCAGCTGAAAATAAACAGTATTTGAACAATAAAAAATAGCAATACAACAATAAAATAATGCAAATAAGAAATAACATGGTATAACAACCATTCATATAGCATTTTCACTGAATTATTACTATAAGTCATCTAAAAATTATTTATTTAAAGTATACAGTAGAATGTGCATAAGTCATACACAAATATGCCCTTTTATATCAGAAACTCTAGTATTTCTGGATTTTGGAAACTGTGGATATACTGAACTTAATCCCTTGTGGATATTGAGGGACAACTGTACCTAAAAAGCTGTTGGCAAACTTGTAAAATCATTTATTACTTTAGCTGGTGTTTCCCAGTATTTCTGCCATTAAATCTCTTCCCTTTTTTTCTCTGTTAACTTCACAATCCATACTATGAGCAAGTTTTTAAAAAGTAAAATGTTAGGCAGTAGGTATATCTGGACAAATAACATGAAAAAAGAAAAAAATAGTGGTATAAATCTTATTAAATTAAATTAACTAAATAGATCAACAGTAATACAAAAATATGTAATATAAAATTAAAAAATCAACAAAGGCCGGGCTCGGTGGCTCAGCCTGTAATCTCAGCACTTTGGGAGGCTGAGGCGAGTGAATTGACTGAGCCCACAGGTTTGAGACCAGCCTGGGCAACTTGATGAGACTTTGTCTCTGCAATAAATAAAAAAAATTTAGCTGAGCATGGTAGCGTGTACCTGTAATTTTGACTACTTGGAAGGCTGAGGCAAAGGATCCCCAAAGCCCAGCAGGTCGACGCTGGGGTGACCGTGAGTGTACCACTGCACTCCAGCCTGGGTGAGAGAGTGAGACTCCAACTCAAAAAAAAAAAAAATCAACAAAAACTAATATTTCTCATTTCTGTAAAAAATTAACTGGATTAAGAAATTTAAGAAAAGGCGATAATAATATAAAATTAAAAAGAAAGCCTAAGTATATTTAAATAGATTGTAAATTATAAAATAACACCTTTTAAAATTTACTTAGATTTTATATTTTTTATAATGTGTAATACACTATAATTATTAAATAACAAATAGAAAGCTAGATCAATGCACTTTTAATGAATGAAATAAGAACAGAGCATACTGTTTTCAAAATATAATCTCTGTCATTTTAAAAAAATAGAAGATAAAAATCTCCATTCTCTTAATTTTATGAGACTCATAAAACTTGATAGCTAAATGAAACATAAAGGGTACAAGAAGTAGCTTTTACAATCATAGGAGAAAATAAAGGTAACTAGAAATAAATTTATTAAATACTTTCAAGGCCTTTGTAAACATAATTACAAAGTATTATAAAGAATGTGACTGCATTATGAGTCAGTATGTAAAGAAACCAAATCTTTGCAAACTATTATACAAATGTCAAAAATAAATTTTAAAAATTGACTATATCTAGTCATATAGCATCAAATATATCAAGCAATAATGGATAGAAAAAGAAGAAATGAGCAAACAAAAATTAGAATAAAAAATGTTAACGTACCACTTTTAATAACTGCAAGAAAAAACATACAATAAAAGCATTGCTATAGAAAACTTGAACAATGTAGAATACAAAAAAAAATTAATTGACATACTATAGAACACTGCACACAATAGAATTAACATTATTTTCAAATGCATATAAAATTTTACAAAAATGTACCATATCTTCAGCTATAGAAATATATAGACTTAAACATATGTATTAGACAAGAAGAAACTCTGAAAATTAGTGATCTATGTATCTATTTCAAGAAACGAATATAAACAGCAAACTATCCTTAAGGAACGCAGAAGGAAGAAAATAATACAAAAAGAAAATGAATAAAATAAAAGCACACATTTAAAATACATTTAAATCTATAAGAGATTATAGATGTAAATATCAAAGGTATAACACACGATCATAAAAGATAATGCAGAAGTCTATTTTTAAAACTAGCATGATGTTAATGTAGCATACATCTAGAATAAATAGAGGAATGTAGAATTGGCACAAGGATTAAAAATAATGAATGAAATAGAAACTTGGTGAATACTTAGATAATCAGAAAAACTCATACTCTGCTTCTGAATATGAACTTTTTTATACTTTGTGAAATAAGGTAAGAATCTGCAGAAGTTGCGGGCATGCAAATGGAATGAAACAGGAATTCCAATTCCTAGTATCAATCCTAAAGATGTTCTGGAACATATGTACAATAAGACATACAAAAAGACAAATTAGCATTTTTAATAACATCAAAAAATTGTATTTTTCCAAAATGTCTATCTGTAGTAGAATTAATACCCTCATGTTTTTTGTTTGTTTGTTTGTTTGTTTTGTTTGAGTTGGAGTCTCACTCTGTGGCCCAGACTGGAGTGCAGTGGCTCGCTCCTGGCCACCGCAGCTTTAACCTGCTGGGCTCCGGGATCCTTCTGCCTCAGCCTTCCAGGTAGCCGGAACTACAGGCGCGCGCTACCCTGCGCGCTAATTTTTTTGATTTATTGTAGAGATGAGGGCTCGCCAAGTTGCCCAGGCGGGTCTCCAACCGCGGGCTCAGGCAATTCACTCACCTCGGCCTCCCAAAGCGCGAGATTGCAGGCTGAGCCACCGAGCCTGGCCAGTACCTCGTGTTTTACTCACAAATATTACATAGCTTATATACTCAAGTTTATCTAGTCATTGACATAAATTGCAACAGCACAATGTAGAGAAAAAGATCAAGTTGCAAAAAAAGTTTAGGCGGCGTTACTATTTATGTTTAATAAAATATAAATAACTATATATTGTTTATAGAACTATACATCAGAAGTTGAAATATAAAATCATGAAAGAGAAGAAGAAACCCATATTTTAAGAATATTTCTGTCTCAGAGGATGGAGAAAGGTAAATAATATAAAAGCAAGAAAATAAGGATAGTTTCATCTGGAATAATTTATTTTCTATTTTAAGAGATCTCTAAAGGTGATGTTAACAATGTTTACATCTTTCAGTCTGAGGAATGGAGATTACAGTTTATTCTCCAAGTATTTGAAATACTTCATAATAAAAAGCAAATATATGCTTGCAAATTATTCTTCATTCATTTATAGCATGTGTCCGTTTATTTATTCATTCTACAATGCTACACTTTCTACCATGCCTGGTGTCAGGTACAAATGATAAATAAGGAACAATTCCTCTATTTTAGGCTGTAACCTTTAAGTAATTCACATCACCATAATATTGCAAGTTCACATTGTGATCCAAATGAAATATTTGAAGTATGCAATTTACCAGAGATAATTTAGGTAAGAAATGTGATCCTGGAGATGAATTTTGAAGAATTTTGATGAGCGGAGTTGGTGGAAGAGCATTTGCAACCATAATGTGCTTTATCTTGAACCATCAAAAATTATGGAGTTTCTGGTGAGAAATATTGTTCTTGAACTCTGGCTCTCTTATGCAAGTATACTATCTTTTGTATTATTGTATCCAATCTATCTGTTAGAGTCCTTAGCTCATGGGAAGCATTCAGTAACCATTCAATTAGTTGAGCGCAAGCACTTTGGGCTTACTCCTGAAGTATTTAAGAGCAGAAAAGTCACAGAATATTTACCCTGTGTAGGGGCTCCAGGAGAGATGCTATAATTTTCTTATTTGTGCTTGAGGTTCATCAAATGTCAGGGCATTTGTCACTTCTATAGCCATTTCAAAGGATTATGAACTTTCATTTACTTAGGCTATTTTGCAAAAGTGTGTGATACACATTATTTCCTATTTTCATCTTAATCCAGACAATTCAGATCTCTTAAAATATAAAGTTTCCAACCTCTATCTCTGCTTCCAACAGCCCTCAGAAATGGATATACTTTGAACCTTACTCCTCTAATAGATTCATAATTCCATTGGGATATCTCAATCAAAAATTTTTAAATGTTTTACAAAAACATCAGATAAGATTCTACAACCCCCTTCCTCCCCCAAAAGGCACATTATTTACTAAATAGTTTTTATTGAAAGGCAACAAAGTTCAAGAACTATATGCCTTTATACTGCATGAATGCCAAAAACACTTGGAAAAAGTATCACTAATCTAATAAACAGAAAATTATTAATCACAGTATTATTCCATGTTTAATGAACACCTACTATGTTTTAATATCTAGCTTTTTAGTATCCTTGAATTTTGGTGTATAAAGCTAATAAGATAAATATAAGTCCTAGGAGAATCAAGGGGCTAAGAAAAGAGTAAGGAACTCACAGAATAGCAGGATGCGGGCACAAGGTGGAAACATTTATTCTGCCTGGGAAATAAACTAGAGGACTCTTAATTGTATTTCGAGGCCCTGATCTAGAATATAAAAGTTCTTGCATGCCATGCAAAAGATTCAAAATTGATCATGAATAAAATTAAAACCATAATGAAAACTTAAAAAAAAATTAAATCATACAGAGAATAGAGTTTGAACAGCACTTCTTTCCCCAAATTGGTGACATCATCTGCAGTAAATTTAAGCCTTATCACCTTAGTTGTTCAATCATATTCAGTTTTACTAAAGTTTTGAAAAAAGCTTTCTGTTGTTGCTGTTTTATTCTAAAGCTACCTCATTTTTTTTCTAAAATACACTCTTTTAAAAAATGTTTTCACCACAAATATTCTTTTAAAGACAACTTATTGAAAGAAGATTTAAGAATCTCTCAGAAGCTCTGTAATAAGAAAAGCCATCTTTTGTTTCCATAGAAATGCACTTGGACATGTTGTTCTCCTGGTTCACTGCAAGTGCTGAGCAAGATTTCAGAATGACATTTGGAGTTCTGTAGTTGAAATAGGCACCCACAAAGCAGAACAAATGCAAAATGCTGCCCTCTGTTGAAAATGCCCAGTACACACACAAGTTCTTGAAAAGTAGATTAAAATATTGTACCTATACCTGCATAACATGGACTGAACAACTAAAAATAAGTATAAGATTTGTGAAGAAATAATTGTTTTTGTTTTTGTTTTTGAGTTGGAGTCTCACTCTGTCGCCCAGACTGGAGTGCAGTGGCACGCTCCTGGCCACCGTAGCCTCCACCTGCTGGGTTCCGGCGATCCTTCCGCCTCAGCTTTCCAAGTAGCTGGAACTACAGGCACGCTACCACGCCTGGCTAATTTTTGATTTATTGTAGAGATGAGGTCTCGCCAAGTTGCCCAGGCGAGTCTCGAACCCGCGGGCTCAGGCAATCCACTCACCTCAGCCTCCCAAAGCGCGGGATTACAGGCTGAGTCACCGAGCCCGGCTGTTTTTGGTTTTAATAGAAAATAATCACATCAAAGAAAATTACGATAAATTTAAATAGCAGCAGTAGCAGAATCATAAGACATGAGACAGAAGAAATCAAAGAAATTCTCAGTGTGCGAAATATTTTATGTGTCATTAATAGTACTTAAATACAGGGAGCTCCATGAGAGAACCAGAGAGAAGTCTTTAGAAAAGGATGCCTCCTGCCCCAACTGGCAGTCAGCAAGGTTATTCAGAACTCCGTCTTACAACCACAGGGTATTGAATTCAGCCAATAATCTAAATGAATACGAAAGTAGGTTATTCTGCAGAGTCTCTAATAAGGAATACAGCCTTGCCATTACCTTGATTTCAACCCTGTGTGACTGAGCTGAAGAAGCAACCTAACCCTCAACGGTTTACAGAACTGTGAAGTAATAAATGTGTGTGGTTTAAAGTCTTAAATTTGTGGCTATTTGTTATGAAAATAACAGAAAATTAAGCCAGGCTCGGTGGCTCAACCTGCAATCCCGTGCCTTGGGAGGCAGAAGTGAGTGGATTGTCTGAGCCCGCGGGTTCGAGACCCGCCTGGGCAATTTGGCGAGACCTCATCTCTACCATAAATCAAAAATTAGCGCGCGTAGTAGCGCGCCTGTAATTCCGGCTACTTGGAAGGCTGAGACGGAAGGATCGTCGGAGCCCAGCAGGTCGAGACGGCGGTGGCCGGGAGCGGCCACTGCACTCCAGTCTGGGCGACAGAGTGAGACTCCAACTCAAAAAAAAAAGAGAAAATAATAGAAAATTAGCATATAAAATTAACATATGAAGACTATATAGAAAAATGTGAAGCATCCATGCCAATAAGCTTAGTGAAAGGACACACACAAACACAAACAAAAATAAAACAATATACAAAGTTATATACAGACCATTTTGAAAAGCAACTGTGGAAAGATAAAAAATATGTTTAAATTCTATAACTTGACTATTTATATTATTACTTACAGTTATTAAGTTATGTCTTATGGTTACATTGTCCTTTCATTGTTAAGTTTAAATCGTAATACAAAATACAAATAATAAAATATAAAAAGAAAGGTTTTTCCTAAACCAGTATTTTGATGGTATGTATAATTTCTTTTCCCACAACTATATGCCTTCCTGTGAAGGAGCATGAGGCAGTTACACACAGGTCTAGGTAAACTAACTTGTTTATGTTCAACCTTCTAAATTACTCAGCTCTCGAGAGCTGCTGTCCTGCGATTTGTACTACAAGTTTAGCCCCAGTTTCAGTTTTATGACCAGTTCTTCATTCCGTCCCTGAGACAGACAATTTGAAGCCCATATATCGTGGAAAAGTATTCATTTTCTGATCTTATTCCTCAACATCAGTAATTAGACTCATTATATGCTGCTTGAGAAGTACCATTCCTGAAGCCAGTTTAAAAAGCAAGCTATATAACTTTTTTTTGCATTTTTATACCTGTGTTCCAATATCTGAATTCCCATTCTCTCCCTGAATAGATTATTTAGGTGAACAAACAAAAATGCTGACTAGTCATAGGTAATAGGAGTTTGATCCAGATTCATAGGGACTCTTCTATGGCAGGTACATTACATGAAATTTCCCAAGGCAGAGAAAGCCACTGATAAGTCCAGAGTCCTTGAAGGGGACTCGAATTAAAAGATTAGTACAAAGCGATTTCAAGAGAATAGAGAAATTAACTGCAGACACAGAAATGAAACAAGTTAGATCAGTACAGGAAATAGCCATAAACACCAGATTTTGTAATCTTGTATTGATGGGCTTGTATGCACACTGTATGGGGTCAGTCTACATGATAAGTTATACAGTTTCTTAATAATCTGCCAGAAACTCCAGCTCCTCTTGTACTGTGGCCATACTTTGCTTTCATCTGTCTTTTGAGATCAGGAAGTTTTTTTCTCAATTGTGGTCCCATAGTCAAACATTTGGTGCCTATTGAGATCTCTTATGTATGCCATGGCCCTTGTGCCCTGGTCAGCTACAAATGAGTGCCAAAAAACTGTATTTGAACAAAAGCAAACGAAAGGCAGTAGGAATGCTTGAGTAGTCTTCACTGTGCTGCTAGCCTGTCCTCTAATCTTTGACTGTGTCACGTATTTTCAACTTCTTTTCATTTATACCATAACAACACCCGACGTTCATCTTTCTTTCCCTCTCTGAATGTCAGTTTAAAAGTGCCTCAGAAATTAGGGCAAGAAAAGATATAAAAAAGCAAAGGAATTTCCTTGGGGGACAAAGAGAAAGAGAAAAACCCATCTTGCCTATATGTGATGGGGTTGAAGAGGCTGTCAGGAAGGAACTGACTGAACAAAAGCTGCCCTGGGCACCCATGTGTCCCTTTATGATCAGAGAGTGGTTCAGAGGTTGGCAACAGTTTTTGATGGAATGATTTTGTCAGAGTCAGAAAGTGCCCAGTTTCTGTGTACTTAAACATTGTAAGAAGGAAGAAAAATACAGAAACTTTTAGGATTATGAAGAATTATAGTCACTGCTATTTCCTTAGTCCAAACCACTACCATGTTTTTGTATGAGGATGAAATACGTTTCTGGCTGGTTTAACTTTAACTTCTGACCTCTCTGATTTACTTCCACATAGTAGCCAAAGTAATCTATTAAAATATAAATCAGATGATGTCTTTCTAAAACATTGCAGTTGCATTTAGAAAAGCAAATATAAGCCGGGCTCGGTGGCTCAGCCTGTAATCCCACGCCTTGGGAGGCTGAGGTGAGTGGATTGCCTGAGCACGCGGGTTCGAGACCTGCCTGGGCAACTTGGCAAGACCTCATCTCTACAATAAATCAAAAATTAGCCAGGCGTGGTAGCGCGCGCCTGTAGTTCCAGCTACTTGGAAGGCTGAGGCAGAAGGACCATGCCCCTCAAGACCCTGTGTGAGGTGGCCCAGGCTAACACTCAGGCCTTATCTCCTATTTTCCATTTCTACTCACTAAGCTCTAGGCAATTGTACACCCCTCATTTCAAATCCTTTATAATCTTGAATAATATTACACTTTAAAATGTATCTGAATTTATGTATCAATTTATTTATTATCTGTTTACTTCTTACTTTTAACTCCCAACAATTTCAAGTTAAATTCCCTGACACTAACAAATTACATTCCAATCACCTAACACAATGCCTGCAGCATAGATGATACTCAATAAATACTTGTTCTTTGAAGGTATAGACTTAGGGAATGTGAGCTCTAGAAAAGTCTTAGAAATCTTTCAGACACAGTGAAATAATCATGAACTATGGCGTGCAAAGGCTTTGATCATAACTCCAACCTCACATCATGTATGTATCATTTTATGAGCCTCCTTTTCCACATTTGCGAAATGAAAACAATATCTTATACTCCAAATTAGTAAAGATGAGTAATGTGAATCCTTGGCATCTAGTATTTGTTATTTTTTAAATGTTTGATTATTGTTTATGTGAGAACACTGAGGCAGTATTCTACATACATAGATTTCTCTAAATGTTTGCACGTAAACTTACTGTCACAACCTCAATTTTTATGATTCCTGTGGATATATCTATTTTAAAATCTGCATCTGTCTTGTTAGGTTGTGACTGGTTCAAGACAGGCATAACAAATAATTGTTTTTCAAGTACTCATATAGAGACTTTCAAGATGTCAAGATGTGCTTTAAAATTTTAGGGACCAGTTACAGTCCTCAGAAGGAAGGATCCTGTGACTGAGAACAGAGGCACATGACTCTTCAGAGCCAGCCTGGATTCCAGAAAACGGTGTTTTTCACCCTTTCCCATCCTTCTCTGCCAACAAATTATCCATCATATCCAGAGACAGTTCTATAAGCTCAAATGGTGTCTATGATTTTTTAAAAAATTTCTTTCCAGAACAGGAAAGCAACAAGAACACACTCATATGTGTCCTCAAGGGGATGGCTCCTTCTGCAGAAGAACTTACTCTGGGACTCCTTGCACTTTTTACCAAAACATAAAAGATGCTTGGGGATTTAGGGGAAAATCAATTCTATCACATTTCTTCATGATCCTTATGGACATTTTTGGGCTGTTGGTTAGCCTGCCATTTTATTTTTAGGCCTATCACAATGTAGCTATGTCGCAAATGTTCTGACAAGTAATAATTTTATTATTTCTCTAATAATAAAACCATCTTTTATTCAAATGTGTCTTTGTCGTCATTATTTACATAAAAGTGCTTTTTTTTCTAAAATATGTTTTTATTTATTCTTTTTCAATGCTACATTTTTTAAAAAATAAAATGTAATTGTTTTAGGGCTATAGAACTCTAGATTATATTGTTTCTTTGAAGTGTAATAAGTTGTCTTGGATGACTTAATGACTGGAATATTATTTTAAATATCTTAGATATCCTTGAATAATATTTTTTATATATATTTTTTATTTGTAGTGTTTATCAGTCAACTAATGGGCAATTTGACATTCACATTTTATAGTTATTCTAATTTTTTTTTTTGTTTCTGAGTTGGAGTCTTACTCAATCCCCCAGGCTATAATGCAGTGGCACACTCATAGCCACTGCAGCCTCTACCTGCTGGGTTCAATCGATCTCACCGGCTCAGCATTCAAAATAGCTGGAACTATAGGCACACACAACCACACTCAGCTAATTTTTTGATTTATTGTAGAGATGAGGTCTCACCAAGTTGCCCAGGCTGGTCTTGAACCCCTGGGCTCAGAAAATCCTCTCGCCTTGACCTCCCAAAGTGCTGGGATTACAGACATGAGCCACCTCACCCAGCCTTATTCTAATTTTTAAAATGCAGCTTTATTGATGTATATAGACTAAAAATTGTATATATTTAAAATATGCAAAGAGATCATTTGATATACATTTCATATACTGTGAAATGATTACCACAATTAAGTTGTTTGGTACATTCATCACCTGTCATACTCTTTCTTATTTTAACTAATTCATTTATTGTTTTCCTTTATTGTGGTACATGAAAATTCCCACCACAATTGTAAATTCATTATTATTTTTCCTTTGATTATTTCATATTTACCACTATTTTCACACTATATTACAATATACTAAGTTCATTTTTTATTTTTGATAATTATTTTAAGGTAATTCATTGCCTATTAATAATTTTTGTCTTAAATTTTACTTCCTTGACATTAATATATCCAAAGCAGATATCAGGTGACTTTTTTTGACCGGTAGTACCTTGATACATTTTTGGCACTATTTTATCTTTGCCCTCTCTTTCTACTTAACTATGTCTATTATAAACCAAATAAAACTGACTTTTAAACATATACTCCTAATATTCTGTCTAGCAAATGTATTTAATATATCTTCTTACCTTAGACATTTTAACTTTCTTTTACAAGGTTGTTTTGTCTGGTTGTGTGTGCCTTCTCTTTCTTCTCTCACTTTCTGTGTTTCTTTGCAGTATCTTAAACTCTTTCACTGGTTAGGAGATCAAAATTTTAACTTTTTTCTTGTGATTTTCCTTAAAATTTGGAGATATGAATTGACCTATAAGCTTTTCTAACAAATTTAAAGAAAGTAACCCTGTGACCACACTAGCTAATATGTGAAGTTTTTGAATCACACGTCTAACATACTCACTTCTACTATTATTATTGTAATATGAAATTTCACTTTTCTCATTAAAATAGCCATTTTTATTACCTTTCTATGGAGTCAATATTTAAATTAACTTGCATATTATCAATTGTGCTTACCATTTCCCCCATAATTTATTTCTGAATTTTCTTTTCCTGTTGTCAATCCAGACTCTTTGGTAACCTTCTTTAGTGAAGAATTGTGGGTGCTAAAATCCACTGCTCCTGGGAGGTAGGAAGACACCTTCATTTCCATTTCAATTCTAAGTTGAGTGTGGTCCTTAGCATTGTGGTTATTACCCTGTAATTCTGTTATCTTAGCCATCCTCTCGTTTATTTCCTTAGTATATTTACTTCCTTGTACTTTTTTTTAGCCTTTGATAATCAGTAGCAAATTTCATCATATTAAAGAAAGCTATAAGGAATGAAAAAGGGAGATGTTAAAAAACAGATAAAAAGGAACAGGTGTTGATGTCACTGCAAATCATCAATAGATCACATCAAGTTAAAGGAGCAGAGAGCAGCACAGATTGCCTCATATTTGAGTGCTTTCAGGATGGTAGGGTAGAAGAAAAGGGACATAGTGAGCTAAAGATACTTCCAACAACGTGTTGGACAACCAGGTTTTGATCTACAAAGGACAAAGTAAAATCAAAAAAGAAGTAATTTTACAGATTAATGTATTTTCCCTACAATGTATTTTGGTTTATGCAATATTAAGAAAATTCAATGTGTAGGAACTTTTCTTCCCTATCACTTGGAAATTTTCATTTTTGTCCTCATCCCTGGCACTATAGCTGTGCTTACTAGAGACACCTCCCTTCAGAGATGTGCTGATTATTCTATTTGGACTGTCTTTGTTCCCCACCATGGAAGTCTGCATTGCAATCACAGACCATTTTATTCATTTCCTTAAATAATTCTAATACCAGCTATCTTAGTGTGATAGATTTAAGTGGATTTAGAGAAAATAGAGGATTATTCTTCTTTACAATAAAAACTCAACTTTAAATATTATATACCTGTATCCCTCTTTTTGAAACAAATGACATATTGAGCTTTGAAAAGAAAATGTTAAACTATTTCTTCAGCTCAGTTCAATATCTCCATCATCTGGTGTCCTGATATTTATGCAGTCATTCTTTCACTCTTTTTTTTTCTCTCTGTCTTTCTCTCTCTCTGTCTCCTGCTCTCCCTCCTTTTTTCCTCCTCTCTTTCTATACATCTTTCATTTCTCTCCTGTCTAACTCATAGTCTATTCTATGATCCTTATGATTTAAGAGAAAAGAGACAACTTCTCTTATTTTATTTTGCATTGTTATTAAGTTATCTCCAAACCCTACCACCACCAAGTAATTAAAACCTCTCTTTAATTAACCAAAGATGTGACCAAAACTTTGCAATTGTAAAATGTGATGCACCATCAAATAATGTTAAATGGATACTTTTCCTCTCTATTCTCTCTACCTGACAGAGCAGAGAACAGCATTTATAGATGCAATTGAGTAGTTTTTAATTTGTCTACTAGAATTACATTTTTTAAACAACAGAATTAATAAAAAGTGTAATTAAGAATTGTTCTGTATCTGATAAAACAAGCAAATAAACAACTAGCTAGTGATACTAGAGTGTCATTAAATCAATATATTTTACAGTCAAAGTACTGAGTGGTAAGTAACCATAAGAAAGAAAAAGCATCTCTGAGACACAACTAAAATCAGAAAATTGATTTACATATACATAGAATTTCAATTAATTTATTAAAGTAAAACTAAAATACACCTCTATTATATTTATTAACATACACTAATAACATACCATACTCTAGATAATTGATCTTAGATAAATTTAACTTTTGGGTGCATCTATAATGGTGACATAGTGATATCAATCATCTTACAGGTTTGCTTAGAGTAACTGAAGAAATTCAGATTGCTTTGTTTAATGATTCTGTGACTTTAAAAATGACCAAATATTTTCCAAAGTTCCTACCATTGTATAAAATGTGAACCCTAATATAATGTTTCTAAGATTATTGAAGAAATGTAAAAAATGTATTTGTGAGGCTGTTCCTACAAATATAAAGTATTTAAATCAATTATAGTTCTTATTTTTTAAAAGATTAGCTCATAAAATATAATTTACAAATATGAAAACAAAAAGTTAAAACACAACTAGAATTTGCATTTTTCAAGAAAAATAGTTACAAAATATTTGTATTTTTTTTCTGTAAACTTTTCTTTGGTTTTAGTTTTTTCTTCTTACATAGTGTACTGTTTTCATTCAACTGCTTTTGGCTCTAAACCAACACCTTTCAAATGATGTGAAGCAATGTGACATGAAACTTACTATAAAGCAAAAGGAACCAAGCACACATACAGAACAGGAACAATATTTATTTCTTTGGGAGAAGGAATTGCATAACTACAGATTAAAATTGCAAGAAGTTTTATTTAGCAAAGCATTTCCCTTGTTGTTTCAATACTGGAAATGAAATCACTGTAAAGAGAGTTGTCAGGTCCTATATGTTTCAAATGACTCAATCACTCTTACTCTCTTGCTTCTTGCTCAAACATAATGAATTTTCTACTGCTTTTAATTTCACTAATGAGAGGAAAGATATGCAAGTTAATGCCTGTTATACAAAATAACAAACCTATTCAGACCAGAAATGGATGGACTGGATATGAAAAGACTCAAAATCTGTTCAGAAGATTTCAATTACCTCTCTCAGAAGTGGTGTATAGTAACAATAGTTGCTTGATTTATTTTGGTGAGAATTAGCTGAAGTGAAATGCATTTATCATAAGGAACAAATTCAAGTTATAGCATATATAGTGCTTCTCATTTTAAGTTATGTGATTTTTACAGTCCATGGTTAGAGGACTCCAGGCAAGCATGAATTTTAGTTCTTCCTGAGATAGTCATATATGGGTCTTCTGTATTAGTTGCTTAGAAATGTAATGAGAATAGCTCACATTACCTTTCCTGCTGATGAGAGTAATAGAAACAGTAAAACCTGGTGATTAGGAACTCAGACTCTCCAATTCTTCTGAGTTCAATCAATCTATGTGACCCAAAGCAAGTTATTTATGTTTATGTGTCTTCAGTTTTGTTGTCCGTAAAATAGGAAATAGCAACGCCCCTTATCAAATATGCTTTTGTAAAGATTCAACAAGTTATAATATAAGTAACTTAAAACAATGCCTAACATATAAGAAGTGCTTAATAAATGTTAGATGTGCTTATACCTAGGCCATGGTGCTCTCGTATGTTATTATTTCTAGTTTACAATGTGCACCTGGCTATGCCAAGCCACAGGTTATTTAATAGACATAATATCTATGTGCCTCTTAGAACAGTTGAGAGTGGCTATGGAGCCATAAGGACTAATCATTCATGCCCTTGAAAAAAGCCCAGGTTGAACTTCTTGCAAGAACTGATGGGGGATGTCTTCATTCAACAACTGATTGTCATTTATATAGCTCTTCACGCAATTAAGCTGTTATAACCTTTACAGACAAAAGGAAACTGTTTCATTTATATTTTTATCATTGATTTATTTTCATTAATCATAATAAGCCTGATGATTATTACATGGGTAGTATGAGTCTTCTGTTGGGAACTGAATGCATTGGAACATGAATACCAAATTAATGGCAAAAAAGTGCACAAAATATTCCTGTTTCCTATAAGAATTTTGGTGGTAGAAATGTCGCTTCTAACTCTTAGTAAATTAAAAAAGACATTTAATCTGACATGTGCTTATTCACAAAATTCTCTTATGGCTCTTCATTGGCCTTGAGATAAAGACCAACATTTTTAAGCTGTCCACCTTCCTAGCTTCCACCTTATTGCGTACCTGTCTTCTAGACACATACACATCACCTTTTTTTTAGGTTCCTTGAATGTGCCATGAATTTGTGTAACCTCATTTAATATTCCGAACAATAAGCAAACATCACCTTTCAGTTTTTTAAATTTCACTTAGAAACCCAACTTAAACTAAGAACAAATGTGAACTCATTAACTCCTGCAGTAGACATAAGTAGGCCAGCCTCCAATAATATCACCTGGCCTCTTGGACTTTCTTTCTTGGCTCTGTTTTCTGTGGGTTGGTGTCACTCTCAAGTAGACTCAGGCAAAGTTGAGCAAGCATAATCTCAGGGTTACATTTTCTTCATATCTATCAACCCCTCAAATTTCCTTTCCTTCCTGCTATCCAGTGTCTTAAAAGGCCTGTGTAACTCTATACAGGACACACGCTGTCCTAGAAACAATCTGAAGGGAATGACTCAAATAATGGTTTCTCTGACTTGCCAAAGGTGACAATACTACTCCTGTGACAAAGGATGAAGTGGCTCAGGTTCGTCTAAATCACATGAAAACAAAGGCTGTGCTGCCATAGTAATGAACAAAGATGCTAGACAGGAAAAAATAGCATATCTACAACAATTTTTGTTTCTCTTGATAACATTTTTGCAATTGTATTGACTCATCAAACATGATTTCCCTGAAGTTTGGGGTAGCAAAATTTGTACCTGTTTTTAAAATAAGTTTTGCCCACACTTTTCAAAATTGAACTGATAATATTGTTAAAATATTGTTAAATACAGGGTTAGATTTCTAAATTGATTAGCCTTAATTTTCCACAAAAGTTTTAGGACAAATTTTTTTTTTAGTTAGTTGTAGCACTTAGTTGTATCTTATTTTCATCTGCTCCTTTTATATCTTTAAGTACTATCATTCCATTATACTTATTTACAAATATTTTTCCTAAGTTTTTAAAAGACTGTATTTGTTCATTCCTAATCTTTTATTTATTTATTTTGACTCTCTCTATATAGTCTTTAACCCTAACAATGAACTAACACAAAGTATTATTTTTTCAAGTTTAGATTCAAGGAAATTTATAAAGTAAGCTGGCAAGAGATCAGAGAAAAATTCAAGAAAATAAGTTACATACTCTACTGACAAATAGAAGTAAAACTTAGATTTTTGGTGCAAATCTCTTTTATTTATGTTACAGGTTTTTCTTGCAAAAAATCTTCACTATTGCAACCCATAAATGCCAAATGTCAATTTTAGTGACAATGAGGATACAAAGGTAGACCACTTACACTGGACACAATCACGGCTCATCACAGCCTCGCAACCTCAACCTCCTGGGCTCAGGCAATCCTTCTGCCTCAGCTTTCTGAGTAGCTGGGACTACAGGCACACACTACCCTGCCTGGCTAACTTTTTTGTGTTTTTTTGTAGAAACAAGATCTTGCTATGTTGCCTAAACCCATCTTGAATTCCTGGGCTCAAGCAATTTTCTTGCCTAGGCCTCCCAGAGTGCTTGGATTACAAGCATGAGCTACCACGCCTGGCCACCTCAAAATTAACTTAACTTTAAAAATGTCTCTGAGTTTTAAGCACAGTATGATTTTAGCCCCTGGGAAAATATGATTCAGCAATAACAGTCAAAATGGCAATAAAATATGCAATTTTAGCATCTTAGATATGAAAGACATTAATGGGACTTTTGATTGATCAGGCTTTTTCTAAAAATTTGGGTGCTGCGAAAACATCCCTTAAATCAATTGAGCCATTTATTTCCTGGTGTTCTCATCTTTCTCTTACACTTGATGATTCTGCTTCTCTTGAATAACTGCAGATTGCAAATCATTTTAATGTTTATTTCCCCAATTGACTTTCCTTTCAGATGTGAATAATTCATCTACACTTCTTTCTGTGAGTCTCAACTGCCAAATCTTATTGTATGAAATGCTAATGTAATCTTGATGATTTTTTTGTGCAGAAAATATGGAAGAACAAAGTCAATTCATCTTTAAATACATATTTATACATACTGACATACACATATGTATTGTGTGTGGATATAAAAATGTATATATACATGTGTTTATATAGCCTTCATTGAGTTGTATATGGAGAAAAAACTAAATTTGTTAAAAACATATTTTGCTTATCAAGTACTACTTATTAAATATTTGATATTTGTGATGTGTTATGGGCCATAAATGTAAATTAAAATTACCTTTACATTATAGACTAAAAGTATATCTTTCAAAATATAAGAATAAAATTTTATATTATGCAATAAAATAGTCTAAGTTTAAGTTACAAACATAAGAATTATAATAGAATGTGACTTGACTCAATACAGGTTGACAGATAATGAAGACGTTATTAATTTTTCTCTTGAAATGGTTCCCAAAAGTCTGATGTTTCTGCATACTTTGAAATGAATTTGATATGTAGATACCAACATTTTGGAGCTGTCAGTGGGAAAGAATACTAGAATCAGAGAGCAAAATATTTAGAAAAATGATGTATTTCTGATAACCGCATGTCATGACTTACAAAGATAGGAGGATATTCTTCCCATCATCTAACTTAGTCTTCCTTATAACTAGCAAAATAGAGGAAGTTAGAACCATGGAAAAACAGTACATTAGCAAGACCATTGAAGTAGCCTCTTCTGATCACTCGGGAAAAGAGATAAAGGAATACATGGACAGAAGTTAGAATGATAAATCTGTTAAGGACTGATCGGGTAATTAAAACAAGATTTGATTAGCTGGTCAATGTTCTCTAATATGAGCTTTCTAGGGGTTTAGCTGAGAATTCTGTCCGTGGACCCTGCACTCCCACTTAAAAGTGACATCTGTGAATTAGTAATGAATACCAGATTGGTAGTTGATCTGAAGCTGTGACAAACCAGGAATGTATAAACTAAGTGTACTAAAAAGAGCTAACATATTTTGAGCACTGTGCTTCAGGCTTTATATCAGCACTTTAAAGTTTGCAATACAAAATGGGTAACATTACACTCTTCGTTTTTCAGTTAGGGAAAATGAATCTTAGATATAATTGCCTAGTAACGCTAGGATTCAAAATAGGGGCCTACGTTTCTCACAACGTATTTATTTAATGTCTGACCTCAGTATCTTCTATACTTTTAAAATCATTCTACTGTGTTAAACAAAAGATAATACTTTGAATCTAGCAAGTTTCAATGGTTAAAACTAACATTTTCCAGACATGTTAAAACTCTTCTCATTGTCTAGAAAGATCTCTTCTATAATATATATTTAAAATCCCTGCTCATCTTTCCGGGCCCAGCTTAAAGAATTATGCCGTCTACAAAGTCCTCTCTGACAACCATCCAGAGAGACAGTTATTGTTTGTTTCTTTTTGTTTTCCATAATGTTTTGGGCTTGTGTATAATTTCTTATATCTTTCTTGTTTTAATTCTTACATGAATGTAAAATATTTGTTTTTAAAAGCTCTGTTTTATTCAAACAAATCTTGAGTCTCTTGAGAAAAAGTACAAAGTCTGATTTATCTTTCAGTTTTCGCAGACTATACAACATAACAGACATTCAGCAAATATTTGAATAGAAATATGAAAACACTTAAATAACTGAGATGATCAATTATGTGAATATTTAAAATTTATCTGTGTTGCTTGGATGTCCAATGTGTAAAGCTACAGGAAGAATTATCTTCAGAACAATAGATTTCAAATAATTATATTAGAGAAATATTAATATGCATGCATTTAATTTCAATTATTCATTATGTTTGCTATCTATAAACTACTGTTAAATCATATAAGAATTGCCACAATCCTTATTGTCTCTATGACTTTTTGAAAATGACATCTCTGCCTAAAATGGCCCACCCCATTCCTTTTTCTACTCATATTTACAACTCTCCTCAAGCAACTTCTTCTTTTAACATCCTCCTAGCCATCTTTTTTCTCTTTCTGGATTAGATATTAGTTTTTATAGTAGTATTCTGGGAATGCCAGCTGCTGCACATCATCTAGAAGATAATTCTGTGGGAAACTGTGTTCACTGTGACCTCTACGCCTAGAGTAAGTGGGCAAGCCCCACTTATCAGCTACTGCATGTCCAGAAAACCCAGAGATAGGGATATTCAGGGTCCATTTTGAACATTTCTACTGTTGCACTACTGTAATTAAGTGATTGTGGAGTATATAAATCATTGTATAAATTAGATTCTAAAGGAGTATTCAGTACATTTTTCCCAAGTAGTGATAAACATTGGGCAGGATATTGTAAATAAAATACATTATACAACTGTAACTCAATAATCTAAAAACACAAATTACATGTTATTTATTCCCTTTTTACTCTCTCTAGATTTCTGACTGTGCAATGCCAAACTCCTTGGCATGGTCTTGTCTTAGTTTCTTGCTTCAAGTTGTTGTTTCCTTCATATTTTTTGGATTTCAGTACATATTCCTAAGGAAATGCTACCAATTTCAAGAATATATGAGAGTTATTCATAGCTTGGGCAGTTTCTTCTATCTTGACTTTCCTTGGCCCCTCTTCTTCAGCTTGAAGATCCCATCTTCAAGACTCAGCTCAAAGTTCAACATTTTCAAGTCTTTACTTCTTTCTCTAAACCCAGAACACTGGATTATAGAAATGTCTGCTCAAATATCACTTTTATGATTAGGCTGTTTTTTTTCCTGATCGCTCTGGAAGATGAGACACTTACTGTAGATTTCAAGGTATCCCCAACTCCTATCACACTGTTCAGATTTGAGTGATTATTGACAGAAGCAAACCATCTGGTTTTAAAGGAAGCAACAAAATGGTTTCTTCATGACCAACAATAAAATAGGTACTTTTAATTTTTAAAAAAATGCGATATGGAAATACAAGGTTATAGTGTGGAATTTTAAATATAATAAATTTATGAAAGGCAGTTTTATTAATGGTTTATTGCAGATATTAAGCAGAGAATGTTCAATTTAAGATATCCAGTATAAATCTCATTAAATCCTTATTTTAGGCCAGGCTCAGTGGCTCAGCCTGTCATCCCAGCACTTTGGGAGGCCGAGGTGAGTGGATTGCCTGAGCCTGCGGGTTCAAGACCTGAGCCTGTGGGTTCCAGCTACTTGAAAGGCTAAGGTGGAAGGATAGCTGGAGTCCAGAAGGACAAGGGTGGCCAGGAGCGTGCCACTGCAGTCCAGTATGGGCGACAAAGTGAGACTACAACTAAAAAAAAAACCCAAAAAAACCTTATTTCAAAAGCTAAATGAACTAAATGAACAGATGAGAGTGCATGGTTTCAATTATTTGTATTACAACCTTCTGGTAATTACATAGAAATGCTTACATGTGCCCAATCACAGAGACAGAATTAATTGTTAAATCAAGACAAATTAGGATAAAATTCAGTTATAGGGAGATAACTTTGTATCTTTATTGCTATCAATGGGGCTTAGGTCAACTATCTTCAATCTGATGGAGGACTCATGAAGGGTAATAAACAAATTTCATTCTTTTCAAGCATCTGAGCCTTAGGAAAGGATTCTCAGGATGCAAAGCATTTTTAAATGACCTCACATTCTCTAGACCCAGAGTTTTCTAAACTACAACAAAACCCCAAATAATAGCTCTAAATGAAGGTTTGTGTTTCCTTTTGGTAATTTAAAAGAATGTTAGAACTCTTATGTTAATTATTTAAATGCTAAACATTAAAACCAAGACCAGATTAAAGGGATCAAAAACTTTAAGTGAAGATAAGGAAAGAGAAAATAAAGAGAGAGAAGAAGCTGGAAAAAGGCAGATAAAGTAAGTACAATGTATTCAGCAGATATTTATTGTCGGACACTCTAATTAATTCCTGAAAACTGGACAGAGAGCCAGGGGTAGTAGGAAAGGCATTGGCTTTAATGATGGCTCTTCCCTTATTAGCTATAAGTTCTTCAGTGAATTATAGCTACCTCAATTTCTGATTACTCATGAATAAAATTATATTAGCATATCATATCGCTTTTGGGTGGTTTTGACAATTAAATTAAATAATACATGTAAAATGATTAAGAAATTGAGACTGCAAGAAATATCAGATTTTTTGTTATTGTTTTCAATGAGAATCTAATCCCATGATTCACTTGCTAAATTCTCCTCTGTTTTCCTATTGTGAAAAAACAAATCCAAACTCTTATATTTGAGACTCCAACTACTTCATGTACCACCCCTCCTGTAATCTTTCCAGCCTCACTTGATGCCTCTTTTTTCTTGCCCCAGAGGGTTTTACACTGAATCACTTTCAGAACCTCACCAGCTAATTTCAGAACCTTGTAGTTTTTTTTCCTGACAGGGAAATTATTTGCCAATAAATTCCATACATGCCTAATTTCTCCTAGTCTGAGTATAAAATCTACACAGAGCCTGTTTTTGCCATCACTCTTAGTTGGGATCTGTCCTAGTAAATTCATATGTGCTCAGTAGGTTTCATGACTGCAATATGATTCTTTCCATCCTTCTACTTTCAAACTTTAACAACATTCTTTAACCTGTATATTATCTGACTTCTTAGCTACATTTCTTTAAAAACTTAGGTTCAGAAGATACAAGTACATTTTTGTGGCATGTGTATATGGTATATTGGTGGGGTTTGGGTTTCTGGTGTCCCAATTTCCAAAATAGTAAACATTGTACCAAAGAGGTAGTTTTTAAGCCCTAACCCTCTGTTTTCCACCTCCCTACTTTTGTATTCCTAGTGGTTATTTTTTAAATCGCTATGTCCATGAGTACCGAATGTTTAGCTCCCACACATGAGTAAAAATATGTGTTTGTTTTTTTGTTTCTGAGTTAGTTTACTTAGGATAATGGTTTCCAGATTCATCCATGTTTCTGCAAAGGACATTATTTTATTATTTTCTATGGCTGCATAGTATTCCATAGTGTATATGTTCCACATTTCTTTATCCAGTGAACCATTGAAGGGTATTTATGTTGATACCATGACTTTGTTGTTGTGAATAGTGCTGCAATGAGCATGCAAGTGCAGGCTTCATTCTTACATAGTCATTTCTTTTTCTTTGGATGGTGAAAATGCAAGGTTGAGTGGTAGTTTAATGTTTAGCTCTTAAAGAAACTTCCATATTGTCTTCCATACAGGTTAAGCTATTTTAAATTTTCACCAACAGTGAAAGAGCATTCCCTTTTCCTCACATCCATTCCAACATCTGTTGTTTTTCACTTATCAATTAATAATAGTCATTCTGACTAGTATAAAAGGGTGTCTCACTACAGTTTTGTTTTGCATTTCTCTAATGAGTAGCGAAGTTGAACATTTTTTCAGATGTTCGTGAGCCATCTGCATGTCTTCCTTTGAAAAGTGTCTGTTCATGTCTTTTCTCACTTTTTAATGGAATTTTTTGTTTTTCCCCCATGGATTTGTTTAAGTTTCTTATAGATGGTGGATATAAGTTTTTTGTCTGATACATAGTTTGCAAATTTTTTCTCCTATTCCTTAAGTTGTCTATTTACTCTATTCTTTTTAGTTTAATTAGGTCCCACTTGTCAACTTTGATTTTTGCTTAATTTGCTTTTGAGGACATGGTCATGGATGCTTTGGCTAGGTTAATGTTCAGAAACACTTTTCCTAGGTAGTTTTCTTGGGTTTTTATTTTCAGATCTTTTATTTAACTCTTAAATTGATCCTGAGCTAATTTTTGTACATGATAAGAGACAGGAGTTCAGTTTCATTCTTTTGCATATGGTTAAGTGATTTTCTTATTTATTGAATAAAGTTTTCTTCCCCCTTTGTTTAATTTTGTCAGCTTTGTCAAAGATCAGTTGGTTGTAGGTATGTGGCTTTATTTTGGGGATGTCTCTTCTGTTGCATTTATCTGTCTATTTTTGTACTTTCCTACATTTTAATCACCTCGACAATACAAAGCTTGTTTTCTTAGTCAAGAAATATTTGTTTGCATGAAGTAGAGAAGAGGAAGAATCATGAAGAAGAGGTATAGTAATATTTTCCTAAGGAGTCATATATAACTGAGAAGAAACTTATATGTGCAGTAAAAAAAGTTTGAGCATTTACAGCAAAGACACATAGAATCATTTTATCTTATTATGAAGAAGTAAAATTTGAATTAAAAGCTGTATGACATATAAAAATAGAAGATAATGACAAATAAAGGATACCCTATACCATCAAATCAAGAAAAATATTTTTATATAAACTTTGATAAAGCATTCATCAATATGATGGTAAAGACAATGCAATTTGTAACAGAACTTCACTTTATGCTAACTTCAGATTGTGCCAGTTCTCAAGGAGAACTAGCTATCTTTAGTTGGTGTGTAATTATTTTAGGAAAGATCTAAGTCACATCTCATGCATTGTTGGTGAGAATACAAAGGTTACAACCCTTTCAAAACTTTTATTTATTGAAAGACACAAAATGCAAATGCTATTTAACCCAATAATTCTACCTGAGGTTTGTCTTTAGATGATAGCGTAAAATACAAAATAAGCTTTATGCACAATGATATTTTTCCTAATGTTGTCCACAACAATTAAATAAAATAATAATTCTAAATGTGTTTATATAATTACTATTACTTAATGAATAAAATCTGTTTCCAGACAGTTTGAAATGTAATTATATATGTAAATGTGTATGTTATAACTTTAGTGAAAATAAATGAATTTAAATATTTACAATGATAATTTCTATTTACTGTCTTGAATTTTAGCAAATTTTAAAAAGTAATCATATATTACTGTATTGGTTAGGGGTCAACTGCCAAAGAAAAAACAGTAGAATATGAGTTTGTGTGTGTGAGAGAGAGAAAAAGAGAGAGAGAGAAATGAACATTGGCTTTTGTACGTGGTAGCTAAGCAAGACTGAAGTCCATAAGACAGGCAGCAGCAAGAGAAGATTGTGAACAGGCTGTAACCCAAAGGCATAGACTGAAGTTTGATGTCCTCAGAAAGAGTCTAGAAGAATGACCAGGAAGAAAGGGGAGCAATTGCAGATCTGGATGCTGATTGGTGTCTCTCAGCTAAGGAAAACCTACATACTTTTTAGCAGTACTTCCAACTAATGAAATTAAGCCCTACCCAAATAAGCTTCTTTTTGATTAAGTTAAAGTTGATCAATTAAGGGCTTAATTGCGTCTACAAAAACACAAGAGATGAATTTGGTGTGTCTTGTTCAGTGCTATATTTCTAGTGCTTGGAAAAAAACTTGTTACTTAATAACGACTTGGTAAATGAATAAATAAGCAACCCAAGAAACAGATAAATGAATATTCCCATCAAGACTATGAGGTAAATACTATTTCACTTTACAAGTAGCAAAATACAAATTCAAGTAACCTTTCCCAGATATAAAACAATTAAATAGTGAAACAAGTATAAAATTCTTAAGACTTCTGGTTTCAAACTCTTGAGTTTTTCTATAATATTGCTGTGCTATCTAAATGCATTTATTTTGAATACATTTATTATTTATTAATTATTTTAAAACAATACATTATTTTAATGAATATACTATGTCAAGTAAATTTAGGAATTATTATCACTAGCTATACTAGTTGTATCCTCTGGGGAAGGAAGGAGGAAGGTATGAGTGAGGACATTTGCTTCCACAGAGGAAGGGCTGGAAAACAGAGATCATGGGCTGTGGTAGGCGAGGTCAGCAGAAGGCCATTAAGTCTGGAAAGAGCCCCCTCAGGCTGAGCCAGGCTCTAAGATAGAAACAATCAATATGAAAATCAAACGCATTATCTTTGTTTACATCCCAGGTATTGGAGTGTAAAAGTCTTTGGCAAGTAAGAAGCCCGACTGCAAGTGATGGATGTTCCACTTTAAATGACACTTTGTAAAGCCTTCATCACGTGCTAGCAGAAGAGTCACAAGAGAATAAATGACTTTCTTTTACGTTCCAAGAGCAGGAAGGAGGAGACAGACAGTGTGAATGTCAAAGTCTCCATTCAATTGATTTCTCAGCTGCTGATACTAAAGAGTAGTCTCAAGAGGAGAGAAAGGCTCACAAATACACAGACCTAGGAAGTTTGAGTTGTCTTTAATGAAATCCAAAGTATTATATTGCTTTTATTTACTTAAACAGTGTTTATCTATTATAAATAAATGTAAAAAATTACTCAAAAAAGGAAAATATTGAGGAGAAAATGATAATTGTTTATCCCACCAGTCTGACAGATTTTTATTTTTCAAGTTTTCTTTTTAATTTAATAAAACTGAATTTCAGGCTTAAACTTACAAAGCAGCAAATGCACTTGTAAATCATTTAGTTAAGCTTCATGTTAATAAAATTACATATAGGTATGTTAAAAAATTAATAAATTACCAAATAGTTTAGGGAAAAATTATTTAGAATTTGCAAGTATTCTTCATTTGCACATCCTATACTTTTCTGCAAAAGTGTGTTCTTATGATGCATGCAGGATTTATTTATTGACTATAAGTGTAAAAATGTAAGTAGAACAACAGCCATATTTTAACCAAAATTGGTGATTTTTTTAATAGTCTGAAATGAGGGTAGTTACATTATGTACTTAAGGAAAACTTTAATTCAAATTACAAAAGCAAAGCAAACAAACATCTTATCAAGAATGTATTTAGTTTATAAAATAAGCAATGTCTTCCTCTGAGAGTTAATCATTGGTTTCAAAGAGGATGAAATTCTTTGAAACACCTACTCCCTTGGTAGGGAGTGGGTGAAGTAAACACATTCACTAGGGAAAGGCAGTTACTTGAAATAGGACTTTCCCTCCTGGGATTTATTCTTAAATTTCTTTGTTTAACTCTTTAAACATTTCAATAGTTATTGCACTTGTATTCTGAGCTAGGTTCTCTGGGAATCAGAGATGCACTGGTTAAAGTTTCAAATTTCTGATTCCACAAGGATGGACTGAAGAAATTTTATATAAATAAATAATCTCAGTTTCACACAAATCATTGTTGTAATAAAAATAATTGATGTAATGCTAGAAAGACACCTCAACTTCTCTCAAAGTTTTATAAATGTTTTAATAAAAGTTTATAATGTTTTCTGAAAAAGTGATACATAAGCTAAGGCTTAAACAAAAGAATGAGACTGAGCAAAATGAAGAAGGCGAGGTGGAGGTGGAAAAGAGGAAACAGTAGACACAAAGACTTGCAAACAAGAGTGCACGGCTCACTCTGGGAAATTAAAAATAGTTTACTGTGATTAGAGCATATAGATGAGGAGGAAATTGAGGCTGAAGAGATAAACAGGGACAAGAGTATGAAGAAATTTGAAATTCCAGATACGCCATTTTGTTTTTATCCCAAGAGCAGTGTGAACATAATTGAATTATTTTAATTAGGGGAGTTAGATTTCTTAATTCCAGAAGAATATTGTGGTTTGGCAGTGTCAGGCAATCCATTCAGATATCATCTGGACCTGGGGGAAATGGGTGTGACGTTTTCTCAATAAATGTCATCCCCCACTCTGACCCCAGGGGCTTTCCTGCAGAACCTGCTTAAAGCTGGAGTGAATTCTGAATCACCATATCTAAGTGATGACTGCACCAAATCTCCAGAATATACTCTCACATTGAGAGAACACAAATCCAGATATATCATCTGCCTGGCAGGAGAAAATTATAACCATGTATCAGTATTCCAAGACTTCAGTGAAGACAATTGCAACACCTCTACCCAAATGGCTTTGGGATTCTAATCCAACACACTCCAAATTCTCAACTGGGAACTAGCAAAATGGACAGCACCATCAGAGCAATTGTCTTTATTTATACTGCATTAAGAGTCTGGAAACAAAGAACTGAGTCTCACATGTTCTGACTCATAAGCGAACCTTGAACAATCGTAATACTATAAGAAAAGGATTGGCAGTAGCGGAAAACTTCTGAAGGGGGGATGGGGAGTATGAAAGTGGGACTGGCAGTTATGGGAATCTGCCAGGGGAGGGGGGCCCACACCTCATCAATAAGGGTACCTGCATAATGAACATTTATATACCTAATCCTGAATTACCTGCATAATGAGCATTTGTATACCTAATCCTGTAACCCACATCTTTAAAATTAAAAAAATTTAAAATAATAAAAAAGAGTTTACTTAGGAGGATGTGAAGCTACTTTCTGCAGACAATATGTCTATTATGTGATTTCTGTATTGACATGGATATGCAGGGTCTAATCAAGTGAGTCCTTGAGCTTCACTTTTAAACAAAATGGTCCTTCCCCCGTACTGCAGCTGCCTTGATCTATCCCTTTTCTCAAATGATGTTGCTAAATCCTCCTTCCTCTTTGCATTCTGTTCAGGCTTTATTAGGCCACCTTCCATATTTTATTAAAATCATCTTTTGACATTTGCTGCCACCACTGGACCCAAGCTACTAAGTGCCAAGGGCTGCATCTCGTTGAGAGTATAGGCCCAGTAAGTGACGAGTGCCCCATCAAAGGAAGAGTAAAAGGTGAGAAGGTTCAAGTAAGGTGAAGCCCATCACCATGTGGCAGAACCATTACCTGATTTTGCCCCAGCAGTGATGTGCTCTCCTTGAGGTCACCTCCTACATCTCTGGTACCCTACACCACTTTATTTCTTGCCTATTACTCTATGCCAGCAAACTATGATGCCACCTCTCACCACTACCACCAACCACCACTACCACTAACCACCACTACCACAAGGCCCCTGGCTAACCTCTTATCCTTCTGAGTCAATCTGCCCTTTCCTCACTGTTTTGTCTTCATGGTACAAAAATCAACTAAAACATCAGCGACTTATGGGAATTGTTCTCTGATTCTCTAATCTGACAACTGCATATGAAATGGACAAATCACAAGGCAGAGTGAAGGAGAAAATATCTGCCAAACAAATATCTGACGGAACAGTGCCATCCACATGAGATATAAATAAATATAAAAATAAATACTAAAATACTACCAATCACAAAAAAGTGCAAGTATTAAAGACTGAAAGAAGATATCACTTTGGTAATTTTCTACTTGTTTATCTGTTATACAGTGTATTTCCTTTATGAAAATGCATTGAATTATAATTTGAAGTATGTACATTTTCAGGTTATGTGTATAACTTTGACAGATTTTTATAAAAAGAAGGCTAATTTAAAATGTTTTCACAAAAAAATGCTTAGCAGAGTTTCTGGACTACAGTGAACATTTGCAAATTATTTTTGAACTGAAAAGGAAATATAATTAATAATTACTTAATAAATAAAGCCTCTGTAAAGATCCAAAAATATACACATGGAAGTCACACCTTTGTCCCCCAGACTTGCACTCAAGTTATTCTCTTTCCATAAAAGCAATACACAAAGATGAGAGAATAATTGTTTATGTCTGTTTGACTCATTTAATTTACAAGCAATGTTTCAAAATTTTGTCTTAATTTGGCAACTGCACTGATTGTTTTTATAAGGTTGCTGAGTTTAATCTTCAAAATCAGCAACCAATTATGAACACCAATAATGTACTAAAGAATTTTCTATTTAAACCTTCAATTCAATTTTATTTTACTAATAAATTTTAAGGTGTTATTACTCATCCTTTCAGAATGAGAAAATGAAATCTAGTGGTATTAAGCGAATCACTATTAAATTCAGGTCCTCCAATTCTATTAACAATGGCATTATTTCTACTTCAAAAAAATGGGAGTTGGAATGGAAGTGGAAGATTCTTGTATATCTGGTCCAGCTATTTTTTTGTGTGTAAGTATGTTTTTTTCAGGGCACAAAAGAAGGGTTTGTGACCTTTTACAGTGAGTTCACAAGGCATTCTTGGACTGATGATGTCTGAAATAGCAGTTCCAAATTGCCAGGAGTGCTATTGAGACCTCCTTTGAATTCAGAAATGGACCTATGCAACTCTCTTGACAATAACCTAGCAACAATCTTCATTGCCTTTTTTTTTTAATGTGAATTCTGTAACAATACAAAGAAGACTCTTTAAGTCTAAACTCATTTTTTTTTTCTTCAGCCCTATAGCTCTCCTTAAAGACTATTGGGACATCTGCAGATCTATGTATTGACTTATATAGATTGGTGAAGAGTTCTGCCGAGTAGAATATAGATAGGTACAGGATTCATGCAAGCAGGAAGCATAGTGTATTAAAAGGAGTGTAGATTTGGAAGAAAAGTATAATTAAAGAAATATTATTTAAGGAGTTCTTACCATGTGCTAGTACTTTAAATACATTATCTTATCCCCACATTATGTTGAATATTTCTACCTTGAACTACTCTTGAGTCAAATGTCTCACCAATTTATGGATTAAGCTATTCACATCAAGTCAAACTATTTCAGAAAGAGTCTTTTGAAACCTCATCTGTCATGTGAAATCTTCCCCAGTTACTTTTTTCACTTTATTCTTCCTGTATCCTTTTCCTCTCAAAGGACCCTGTAACTAGATTAAGTTTGAGCAAGACTTGATGACAGAAATAAAATTTTGGTTTGTATTTTTAAAAGATTCTCTTTTCTCTCACTCCAGCATCTCTCTCTCTCTTCTTCCTGAGTTAGAGATGGTTCTATCTATCTTCCCCAAGTCTGGGTCACAGATTTTCCAGCAATGCCTTACTTCTTTCTTCATTATGCTTTATAACTTTGCTGCTATAATTTGTAAAGTTACCCAGAAATTATATAATTCAGAAAACAAAGACCTAATTTGTAATCAGCTCTTCCTCATACCTCAGTCCAACTCTTGTTATTACTTCTGTTTATCCACAAACAATGACTCTGATAGGTCCTTCTTTAGTTAGAGTCTATTTCTTTCAGTCTTACTAACAGTTCCTTGCTTCCTCTATTTAAACAGGTATAGAGAAAATACATATCTATATTATTAGCAGAGTTATACTTAGTAGCAACCAAATAATAAGGAAACTTGACAGAAAACTGTAAGCTAGATGTTATATTTCCCACTTTGTAGTTATGGTAATTCAAAATCGAGAAGTTGAGAAAACTGACTAAAGTTACACAACTAGCAAATTATAGATTCATGATTCAAATAAGTCTTACTAGACAATCCAAACCCTGGGCGTTCAAACCCATCATTTTACTGACAAAGAGGCCCTGTCATCATATGTGGGATAGGCTTTCTTACTAGTTCTGCTGAGCTTCAATTTCTTATTGTTAAAATGAGGAGCTTAACATATTTTACTTTAGGATTGTTAAAATTAGGTCTTTTATGATTAATAATGGCATAAGAGTTAAAAGAATATTAAAATATTTTTCCACTGTTACTATTCTCTTTTTGCTCTTAAATAATGTGAACACTCTACTATATAGTTTAAATGTTTTGTTTTTGTTTTTGTTTTTGTTTGCCAGGTCTTTTTTTGTAGATGATCCCAGAGTTTCTGCTCTAAAAGTCTGGACTATTAGGGAAATTCTCGGTAACTGGCATTAAGAGATATGAACAAGATTAACTAGAATTACAGTTCCTGACGATCTTACACATTTTTAACTCTCCAAAAGGATGGTTTTCTCAGTTTTGTCATATTAAAAGATAAATGGATGGCTGATTAGTTGATATACTTTTCTTCTAAATCTCCTTTTAAAATTACAGCCTAAAATAAATCAATACCTTGAATCATTGTCAGGTATATATAATATCAAACAGTTTGTAACCAGAGTAATTAAAGGAATTATGTACAGCTTTCTGTGTCTGTTGGTAAGTCATGTTTGATATTTTAAAGATGAAGGAGGCTGAATCAGAGATTATCAGCAATAGACATTGTAAATAAAATAAATTTTGCTTTCTCTGTATCTTGTTTAGTATTCTGTTATACTTATACCTGGTATAATAAGTGATGATATTTTTAATGTCGTATTAAGGTACAGAAAATTACTTTTATTGTCTTTCTGAAGTATAGAAAATACATATTAGACAACCATTTTAGAATAAATGTTTGTATTCAATATGTTGAAATTTAATATTACTATATAATTCAGTTTTGAAAGTTATTTGGTAACTTCTATGTAAAAACAACTGAGGGATCCACTCATTGATACATGCATTTCCTATACTTTTCCTGTATTAGTTGTGTGTATCTATCAAGGTTTAGCATAAGTTTTATTTCCTCTAGCAAGATTCCTAGATTCTGTCAAATAGATAAACATTAGCTCTTAAAACATTTTTCTCCTTTACTCTCTTACACACTCGTTCTCTAACTTGCATTAGTAAGTGGTGCTCATGTTTACTCTTGTTTATTAGGTATATTCTTCTTGAGAGCTGAATTCGTTTCCAATTTATCTTTGTTTACCTAAATACACTGCTACCATTTATTGGTTACTTACTGTGTACCAGGTACTGTTTTGCTTATATTGCCCTATTTAATTTTTACAGCACAAAGAGCTAAATATTCTTTTATTTTGCATTTTACAAGTAAGGAAGCTTAAGTTCATACATTTTATCCTAGATAATATCATATTTAGCAAATAGCAGAGCTAAAAGTGAACTCTCATTTTTTTCCCCAAATTCTTAACCATTCTAATATATGTCTATTTTTACTGTGATTTTGAGTATAACAATAGCAGTTGTCTTATATGCCTTTTTGAATGAAAGACACTTTCTGCCCTGGGGGAAAAAAAAATGATATTTGCAATACTAAAGGTATAATTAATTTGTCTGATTACAGGAAAACAAATAATTCTTTTACTGGAAACATTTGATATTTTCGTGATATATATTTAACACATTAATTTCATGCCCAGTTGTGCAATATTCACTCTGGGGCTATGGGGTAGAAAAATAATAATACAAATGATACATAATCTCCAAAATTTCTTTAAAAGCAATTATAAAACTAAAATATTTGTGAAGGGAAATGTTTATTAACTGCCTTCAACCAAAATTTATTGAACAATAATGTGCTAGATAGCATGATTGGTGCAGAGAAATTAAGACATGGATCTTGCATTCCTGGAGATCATAAACTGTTAGTTAAGCTAAATATTCAGCACATGAATGCCCACGGTCTTAAGTTAGGTTCCTTCAAAAGCTAGCCCAGGGAAAATAATTAATTCAAGTTGTTTATTTAGATGCAATCCCATCACCTCACCCTCCCAAAGTGCTGGGATTATAGGCTTGAGCCACCACGCCCAGGCAAGAATTCTTAAAAATTAACTCACTCTCAACAAATTTTGATATCCACATTACTGTGTGTCCTAAAAGAAAACAAATAATTAGTGTAATGAGACACTGAAATGGTAATGTCTTAAAATACCTAGAAAGTACAAACACAAATTCTTCTCTAAAGGAATATATATTAAACACAGAATTCAAATTATTTTCAAACACAATCCATAGAATACTAGTTTATAATTAATAAGAAACCACAAAACAAAATAGCCATAATTAACATAATGAATATAAAGATACTGTTGCTGTCAATAATTTGTACATATGGAATTTAAAGTATATGCATTTATAATTTAAAAAATAGGTATAAAAAGAAAACAAAGTACTAAGATGCTTTTAAAACTAAGAAAATAAATTAAAATGTTTAATTGGACATTAGTGATATGGAGAATACTATGAGAAAATTTAATATATAATGTTGAAGTGTTAGAGTAAGTAGTGACAATGTGGTCTATGGAATAACTAGAAATCTATTTGTAGAATAAATTTCATAATTATTAAATCCAAAAAGACATAAAATCCATGAATAATAAATTAGAATATATTAATATCTAAATATATTGCAATGAAGACTTCAAAGCACCAAAGACCAATAAAAAATAAAGATTTAAAAAACACCTAAGCTGGGCTCGGTGGCTCAGCCTGTAATCCCGCGCCTTGGGAGGCTGAGGTGAGTGGATTGCCTGAGCCCGCGGGTTTGAGACCCGCCTGGGCAGGCGAAACCTCATCTCTACAATAAATCAAAAAAAAAATTAGCCGGGCGTGGTAGTGCGCGCCTGTAATTCCGGCTACTCGGAAGGCTGAGGCGGAAGGATCATCGGAGCCCAGCAGGTCGAGGCTGCGGTGGCCGGGAGCGGCCACTGCACTCCAGTCTGGGCGACGGAGTGAGACTCCAACTCAAAAAAACAAACAAACAAACAAAAAAAACAAAAAAACAAAACAAAACAAAAAAACACCTAGAGTGTTAAGATAGATCACTTACAAAGCAAGTACAAATAATTTAACAGCTGAAAATGTCAGATTTTCAGCTTGCTAGAACACTACAACCTATAAGAACACGGAATAAAATCTACATTGTGCTGAAAGAAAATAAATTATCAGCTTAGAAATTCACATCAAGTAAAACTGCAAAATTAAAGACTTATTACCAAAAATAGAATATAATAAAAAATAACATGCTATAATAAAAGAAAGAACTTACTATTGGAGAGCACCATTTTTAAAAAATCAGTAAACCCCTTCCCAAGAAGAAGCTACTGGGAGATACCGTTGGCTCCAGTCTCTGCCTCACCACCACAGTGCTTGGCCAGTCTTGCAACAAGGGCTGGGAGGGAGCACAGCAAGGGATCCCAAAGGCAGAGGCCCACAGGAGAAGACAAAAGAGGCACCTGCCACCATCTTGAAAACTGGGCAGGAAAGTGCTCTGGCTTGCTCACCATGGAGTGACAGACCTGATCCCTGTGACTGGTGGAGTAAACTACTCAGGGGTTTGTTGTGACCCAGAGGAAATATCCTGAAAGCACAAACTCTGAAGGGACAGGACAAGTGCTGAGTCTCAGGCATCCTATCTCCTACTCTGATTCAATTGTGGGAAAAATGGTGTGGCCAGAAAAGGATGAGGAAAACCTTCAAAGAGAGCAGTGGTAAATCCAAGTCTGGCCCAACCTCCTCCTCACCAGCAAATCCTCTGAACATCAGACCAACATGACTGGGGCACAACCAAAAGGGATGAACCCAGGAGGAGCCTAAATTTCAGGAGAAATAGGAGGATTCCAATCCAGGATAACCTTCAGTCGGGCACCCTCACCAGTACCTGGGGAAGAAAAAATCCTACACCTACTCACCTGAGGGGATCCTCTATCCATAATTGAGTGGAAGGTGAGGACTGAAGCCCCACCACCCCCATTACCTCCTCCTTCTTCCTTGGGCCAGACTCTGGGGAGACTGTGAATGAGGCTAAATCTCTGTGGGAGACGACAGAGGGGCTGTTGAGAGGAACAATTACAGAAACTACCACAGAAGGCAGGTTTTTTGTTTGTGAGTTTTTTTATTGTATTTGTTAATTAAAAAAAATTTTTTTTCAGCCGGGCTGGGTGGCTCAGCCTATAATCCTGCGCCTTGGGAGGCTGAGGTGAGTGGATTGCCTGAGCCTGCAGGTTTGAGACCCACCTGGGCAACTTGGCGAGACCTCATCTCTACAATAAATCAAAAAACTAGCCAGGCATGGTAGCGCGTGCCTGTAGTTCCAGCTACTTGGAAGGCTGAGGAAGGATCGCCGGAGTCCAGCAGGTCAAGGCTGCATTGACCAGGAGCGGCCACTGCACTCCATTCTGGGCGATAGGGTGAGACTCCAACTCAAAAAAAAAAAAATTTTTTTTTCCTCTGTGCATGAATGTGTATGTGAGGTTTGATCTGCATCACCTCTTACCCCCCCCTTTTTGTTTTTCCTCTTTCTTCTTTCATTTTTATTGTTTATGTGTGTATGTGAAGGCTTGAATGTTCATCATTCAGTATTTTTGTGTGGGCTTGCTTTTATTTTTTGTTTTTCTCTATTTTTAGTTCCGTGTGTATGAATACATGTGTGAAGATTCAATCTGAATTCTATTTTTTCTTTTCTTTTCTTTACTTTATTTTTTTCTTTTTCTTCTCCTTTCACTTTGGTTTGAGCATGTGTGTGTGTTTAGTTTATCTGTTTTTGTTGTTGTTGTCATTTTTTTTATTGTTATTCCAGTTTGTTCTGGTTTGTGTGTGTGTCGGTATATGTGTTTAAAAGATTTTTGCTTTGGTTTCTGATCTTGTTGTTCTGTTATTTTATTTTTTAATTTTAATTTGATTTATTTCATTCCATTCTACTTTTCTCTGTTATTCTCATTCTGTTATGATATCTTGAACTCAGGGAGTACACACATGTACCCACTGCATCATTTTATAGAGTGATGGTGGGGAAAGGGTCTCAGGGAACCCATACCACAATCAGTGAACATTGTGATTTGCGAGTAATTTCTGAATCCTAGCTCCACATCCTCATCTTATTCAATTCTCAAAACTACAAGAGACAGCAAAGTTTCCCACAAAAACCCTGTTTTATTTTTATTTTTATTTTTATTTT
>CAUYQG010186877.1:0-14448 GCA_963574415.1 Tarsius wallacei
AAAAAGGAAATACAGGAATAACAACAACAACAAAAAAACCAGGAATACCAAACACACACACAAACACACTGAACTCAAAATGAAAGAAGAAAACCAAAAAAAGGAAAAGAAAGAAAAAAGGAATTCAAATTGTACCCTCACACATATTCACGCATACAATGAACTTAAAAAGGAAAGAACAAAAAGCAAAAACAAACAAAAATTTGAAAGATAAACATTCAATCCTTTACATACACACATAAACAGAAAACAAAAAATTAAAAAAGAAAAAAAAAAGACAGAAAAAATTTGTTGGGGGGATGCAGATTGAACCCTCAAACATACATTAATGCATGAAGAAAAAAAATATATATGTATATGTGTGGGGGGATATATAGATATAGATATAGATATAGATATAGATATATAGAGATATATATATATGCCCCTCTTGTGGCAGGTTCTGTAATTGTTCCTCTCTGCTGCACCTCTTCCATTTCCTGCAGAGTTTCAGTCTCATTCACAGTCTCCCCAGTGTCTGGCCCAGGGAAGGAGGGGTCAGTGGGTGATGATCTGGAGGTGGTCTCACTCTCATATGGTCTGTAGGATCCCCTCTGGTGGGGAGGTGTGAGATTGTCTCTTCCCCAGGTACTGCTGGGGGGACACCCTAGCCAGGCTTATCTTGAAGTGGAGACCTCCTATTGCAGCTGACGTTCAGGCCCTACCTGGGTTCATCCCTCTCAGTTGTGCCCCAGCCATGTGGGCCTGACATTTAGAGGATTTCTGGGGAGGAGGGAGTTGGATCAGTCCCAGACTCACTGCTGATCTCCTTGGAGGTCTTCCTCTTCCTTTTCTGGCCACAATCTTTGCCCCGTGGCTGAAGCAGGGTAGAGGGTGGGACACTTGAGACTCAGCACTTGTTCTGTCCCTCTGGAGTTTGTGGTTTCAGGATATTCCTTCTGGGTCACAATCAACCCCTGAGTAGTTAATCCCCTGGTCACAGAGATTGGGTCATATCTGTCATTCCGTGTTTCACAAGCTAGAGCACTTACCCTCCCAGTTTTCAAGATGGTGGCAAGGTGCCTCTTTTATCTTCTCCAGTGGAACTCTGCCTCTGGGCTCTCTTACTGTGCTCGCTCCACAGCCCTTGCTGCTAGTGTTCAGCCAGGCACTGCAGTGGTGAAGCAGAGTCCGGAGCCAGCAGTCTCTACTGGCAGCTTCTTCCTGGGAAGAGCTTTGTTAATTTTTTTAAAATGTTGCTTGGTTTCTTTGCCCCAAGATGCACTGGAGACCAAGCTGAGCATCTGCAGCACTAACCGCTTAACCAGGAGAGCCCTGGCCACTTGCTTCTGGGTCTCTACTCAGTCAGTCACTCACAGGCCCACTTACTCACCAACACGTACCCAAAATTTTTCATACACTCACTCACACTGGGACTCAGTCTAACTGGCTCCATCACTATCTTCCCAGGAATCCTGCTCTATCTTTATTACAGCTTTCCTCCGACTAATTTTAGATTTTGTTTATTTTTACTTTTCTAGTTCTTTGAGGTTGTTTATCTGAAATCATTCTACTTTTTTTGACATAGATATTTACTGTTATAAACGTCTCTCTTAGCACTGCTTCTTCTCTATCCCATAGCTTTCGGTATGTTTTGCTCCATTTTTATTTGTTTCAAGTATTTTTTTTTAGTGACAAAACATCACATATTTATTATTTTTCAGTTTTGCAGATCAGAGGTCTCACTGGGCTAAGATCAACTTAAGGATGGAGCTGCCTTCCTTTCTGAAGGTTTTAAGAGATAATATAGTTTCTTTCTTTTACCACCTTCTAGAAGTTGCCTACATTCCTTTGCTCATGGCTACCCATGTCCAAAAATCTCTTTGTTGACTCCATGTTCATTCAGTATATGTTTTTAAATTTATATATATTTATAAACTTCCAGAGTTTTTCTCCTTATTCTATTGTGGTCTGAGAAGATATTTTATATGATTTTAAATTTTTATATTTGATGAGATTTTTTTTTGTGGCCAAACATATGATCTGTCTGTCTTGAAGAATGCTTCATGTGCTGATGAGAAGTATGTGTATTCTGCAGCTGTTGAATGAACTGTTCTGTAAATGTTAGGTTAATTTGGTCTATAGTGCAGGTTAAGTCTAATGTTTCAAGTTGACTTCTGCCTCATCAGTTTGATGCTGAAACTGGTGTGTGGAAGTCCTCACCTATAATAGTACTGGAATCTATCTTCCTCTTCAGCTTTAATAATATAGCTTTATTTACCTGAACACTCCAGTATTGAGTACACATATATTTATAATTGTTATGACCTCTTACTAACTTGAACCCTTTATCATTATAGAATAACCTTCTTTGCCTCTTTTATGTTTTTGTCATAAAGTCTGTTTTGTCTGTTATAAGTATAGCTACTCCTGCATTGTTTTTCTTTTCTTTTCTTTTCTTTTCTTTTCTTTTTTGAGTTGGAGTCTCACTCTGTCGCCCAGACTGGAGTGCAGTGGCACGCTCCTAGCCACTGCAGCCTTGACCTCCTGGGCTCTGGCTGTTCTTCCGCCTCAGCCTTCAAAGTAGCTGGAACTACAGGCTCACACTGCCATGCCCGGCTAATTTTTGATTTATTGTAGAGACGAGGTCTCGCCAAGTTGCCTGGGTGGGTTTCAAACCTGCAGCCTCAGGCAGTCCACTTGCCTTGGCCTCCCAAATTGCTGGGATTACAGACTGAGCCCCACCAAGCCAGCCTGTTTTTGCTTTCATCAGTGTTGAATGCCTTTTTCCATCTCTTAATTTTCAGTCTATTTGTGTCTTTACAGGTAGAGTGAGTTTTGTCTAGGCAGTATGTGCCTGAGTCTTTTTTTGTTTAAAAAAATCCATTCAGTCAATCTATATCTTTTAAGTAGAAAAGTTTAACAGTTTGCATTCAAGATTGTTTTCAATAGGTGAGGACTTATCTATCATTTTGTTAATTGCTTTCTGCTTGTTTTATATGTTTTTTGCTTTTTTCTTTCTTTCTTTCTTTCTTTCTCATTGTTTATCTTTGTGATTTGATGGTTTCCTGTAGTGATAAATTTTATTCCAGCTGGTGTCATGACACTGCATGACACTGCCAGTTCTCTGAGTGGATGTGGGAGGATGTTGTTGAGGTCCTAGGGATTTGGAGATGCTAGGATTATTGGACTCTAGGGCAGGGTGTAACCTGCCATGTTGCAGTAGCTTGGGTCCCAGGGATGAGTGGGACCCAGTGTGAATTTCTTCTTAGGGACAATGTAGTCATGTGGTCACTGTGCAGCTCCCTGTACTAGACTCAGGGTTGTGAATGCTGAGGAGCTCTTCTGTAGCTAGGATTGCAGGTATCTGTGGTGGGAATATGGACTTTTGGGAATGTCTCACTTATATATTCCTTGGGATGGGGAGTCCTTCCTTCCTGCCTCTGAGCCAACTCTGGTTAGCCTCTTCATTTACCTCTCTATGCTAATATTTCAAGTTTTCATGCCTCTAGGGTCTATGTCACTTCCCTGCTGAATTTCAATATTCTTAAGGGTGGGATTAATAGTGAAATAATAGAGCTGAGAAATCCTGGGGAAGGAATCATCATTGTGGTTCTGCATTTTCCACTCTCCCTCTCCAGGAGGGTCTGGAAGAGTCCCGGGATTCACAATGGAAAGATTTTTTTTTTTTTTTGGTGAAAAATCTCTCCTTTTAACAGTTATACAGAGATGTAGTCATTCTTCTCTAGGTGGTCATAGTCTAGTGGAAGAAACAACAAAGCAAAAGAGAAAGGCTATGACAAAGGGAGGTACTGTATAGTATGAGAACACAAAGGCGGATTTTCAGTTGGGGCTCAGAGTTGGGGAGATAAAAGGAAGAGCTCAGACTTGAAGGATAAAAAGAGCTCTGTTGACCTATTGACCTATTTTGCAAAGCACAGGGAAATTTTGTGCAAAGGTACAGAAGAATGAGAATTGATACACTACAAGAAAAACCAAATTGGTCAGGGGATGCATCACAAGAAGTTAGCTCTAGAAAGCAGGCAGGAGTCAGACACCAAAGACCTTTGTATATTATGTTAAGGGGGTTGATATACATTGGCTAGGGCGTCAGAAGACCCAGTTTCCAGTACTAGGTTGTCAGGCACTGGTTATGTAATTCTCATTACTACTTAGTTTGGGCCTTTGTTTTCTCATTTGTAACCAGGGAGGATCAACCTTTTTGAAATTTCTTCTAGTTTTAAGCTATTATTTTTGTGGAATAATTTTTAATGAATTGTAGCCCTTCTTTCCTTGCTCCTTTCCTTGTCTGCTTCTGTCAGAAAGTTCTTCATTGACCAGGGTCAGTTCTCACTGTATTCATGGATAGAAGTTTTCTATCTCAGCACATTAGTAAAAGTCCACTTTTCTCTCGAGCCCTTGGCCTTTGTGTTAGAGTGGAACAAAGAGCTTTGCAATGTCAAACTGGAGTAATTATTATTCAAACATTTTTCCTCTTCCATGCTGTGTGGTCTTTTTCATATTCATATGACTTTTCCGTTTTCATTGGAACAAATGCAATGAATTTAATGCACTTTTTATTAAACTCTGTTTCTCACAACTGGAAAAAATTCTTCCTCTTCTTTACTTTGTAGGTTTGTACATATTGCTAAATAGTTAAGCTTTTAAAACATATTTCGTGGGCTTTTTCTATTTTGTTATGCATTAACCTGGTATAAACATTTTTGAAAAATGCAAAAATTAACACTCTGAAAAATGTAATTGACACCTGTGTTTTCACCACCTAGAATTAAATGTTATTAAAATTTGTATATGTTTGCTTCAGGTTGAATTTTTAAATTTTAATAAAAGAATAAAATCATTTCAGATGAATGTAAAAATTTAAAAATTATCATCAAAAGCCGATTTTCTAAATCTCCTAACGTGTTTATTTCCAAATTTAAAATACATCTAGTTTAACAGTGTCTGTTCAAATTACGAATATCCAATATGCATGTACAATAAGTTGAGTTTCATAAATTAGGTTAGTATTTTGGTGTTTTAATTTTTATAATATATGTCAATAAATAAAAGTGAGAATTAAACTTTTATAGGGGACACTAGTTAAACAAGGATTAAAAAAATAAACTAATACCACCAAGGTAATGGGAAAAAGTAGGAAGAATGGTCAAGTGGCCATTGTATTGTTCTGCTGGAAGTGATTCCTGGCTGTGGGGAACTTTCAGTTGGCTGCTCCTATTCTAAAGTCAATTATGTCTTGTGTCTGCCAACATGGAATATGAGGACATTTGTCTTTTCTTTATCTTCAATTCAGTGCCCAGATATCCTTCTTATTAGGGAGATACTGCTCAGTGGATGAGATATGGCTTTGCTTTCCTTAAGAAAACAAAGAAAAAATTTTTCCCTTGTTTCTATCCTCTGAGAACTAGAGAATGCTGGATTCAAATGATCCTGTTCATGAGTTTGAATTGAGCAAGTGAGGCAAAAACTCAGAAACAGTTGAGAAGTTATTCATGCTTTGATTTGCAAGAGTAATAAGGGTTGGTGATTTCTCCAAATTTTTTCAACACTATGTGTCAGGCACTGTTTCTTATAAGTACTTTTATATACAGTATCACTCTTAATCCTCATGATAACTTTATATTTTGAGTACTCATGTTATTTACATATGAGGAAACTGAGGGTGAGATTTTAAGCAACTTTTTCAAGTTTACTTAGTAAGGCATGTTCCTAAATGGAACCCCAGGCATCTTGGCTTTATAATCCATGCTTGGCATCTCAAGTATCCTAAGCATAAGTCCAGAAATATACAAACTAAACTGTTTCCATTGTGTAAACCGAGTCATGCTTCCTTATGTGAGCCCTTTTTGGCTCCTGCTCAGAGTTAGAGCTGTACCTTATAGCCTCTCATTGATTAATCAGTTTACTGATGAATTTCCTTTTTTCTTAAATTAACCAAAGTTAAATTCTGTTGCTTGCAACTAAAAGTCTTGATTGGTACAAAGGTTCTGCTTCCAATTTCTTATATAATGTTACTCCTTATTAATTTTCAAAAAACTGCTCGCAATGCCATAATAAGTACTACACTTGATATTACTAGTTAGATATTTATTCTCTTCTAATTATGACTTCTATATACTCTCTTTCTGAACAATGTCTAATTTTGAAAGGGAAATCAATTCTATTTTGATAAAGTGTTTAATTAGTTGATGTGGTTGGCAAATAATGGTCTTTTCTGACATCTAGGACCTAATCTCTAGAACCTGTGAATGTTGATTATATGGCAATAAGGACTTTGCTGATATGATTAAGAATCTTGAGATGTGGAGATTATCCTAGGTTATTTGAGTGGGCCCTAAATGTAATCACAAGTGCCTTATAAGAATGAGTTAGAGGGAGACTTGACTTCAGAAGAATAGACAATGTGATAACAGAAATGGGGATTAGAATAGTGTGCTATAAAGACATAGGAGGCTGGGTGTAGTGCCTCACCCCTGTAATCCCAGCACTTTGAGAGGCTGAGGCAGAAGGATTGCTTGAACCTAGAAGTTCAAGACAAGTCTAGTCAACATAGTGAGACCTCGTCTCTACAACAAATAAAAAAATTAGTCAGGCATGTTGGTGCACACCTGTAGTCTCAGCTACTTGGGAGCCTGAGGTGGAAGGATCACCTGAGCCCAGAAGTTGAGGTTGCAGTGAGCCACAAGTGTACCACTGCACTCTAGCCTGGGTGACAGAGCGAGACTTCAATTAAAAAAAAAAAAAAAGAGGAAAGAGCTACAAATCAAGGAATACAGATGGTTCCAGAGGCTGAAAGAGGCAAGGAAATGAATTTTCCCCTCAGAGCCTCTAGGAAAAACCATCCCTGTTTATACTTTGGTTTTATTCTACTTAGACTTATGACTTCCAGAACTATAAGAATAAATGTGTGATTTCTAAAGTTATTAAACTTGTAGTAATGTGTTATAGTGGCAACAGAAAACTAATTGTTGATGAAATGAGATCATCATTTTGTAGACTTATGCTTGATATAGAAAACTGAGCTTATTTTGACTCCACTATTTTTGTAGCCTGGGGAGGATCAATGACATCACACACATGCATTATAAAGTGTTCAGGCAGTTAGTGGGAAAATTGTGTCATGATTTCTGTTGCAAAGAAGGCAGAGCACTTTTATAGTCAACATTTTTAAGGTGAATGATATGAAAGTTCCTACAGGCATATTCTTGATTAATTGCAGAAGTTAATATCTCAAATTGTCTTATGATTTTTTTAATGAAGTATAATTAATGATGTTTCTGTAACCAGTTGTTTCTAGTATTGAAAGTCATTCAGTGTTGATAGAAGGAATTAAGTTTGTTTGGAGTGCCAATGTCATGTGACTTACATAAAAAGAAAAATCTCAGGGAAAATATCTGCCTGACATAAAGCTCCTTTTTTGTTCTAAGTGCCTTTTGTCCTTTAGAGAAGGAAGAGTAAATTAATCACTGTGGCTGAGTCATTTGAAAAATTACAAGGCTTGCAGGGCATACTTCCTATGAAAGCTATGCCCCTTGAAGATACTATACACCTGATAAGATTTTATAAATTTAATTAAAATGTTACAAATATTTCAAGTGACATGGAACCCCTTTTTGGAAGGTTAAGGGAAAAAAAGAAGCCTGTGATTCTTTGTATAAGTGTTTGTGTATGTGTGTGTGTATGTGTTTGTGTGTGTGCACACGCACGCGCATTGAAGTAGTGGGGAATGGGGTGGAATGAATGAATACCTGTTAGAATTCCTTTGAATAATGTCTCAATATATTGCTATTGTAAATAAAATTATGGTTGGTGCACCAAGCAGAATACATTTGAAATAAATAGCTTCTAAACCGATATTACAGAGATTTCCAATATCAAGTTGTTTCTATTTCACAGTGTGTAGATAATAGGAGGGAAGACACGTCTAAAGGTCATTGCTTATGCTATAGTTATATGTCTTACAATGCCTGACTGATGTTTTTAAAAGAGTGGCTGAATACTTATAACATCCAGGATGGATATTCTCTCAGATGCTGACAAACACACATCTATCTAGATAATGGAACTGATTCTTTCTTTTTTTTAAATGTGTGTTTGTTCACATAAATACAACACATAGAGCATTCAGCTGTAACTCATGAATAAATCTTGAAGATGCATGAGAAGACACAGCATTCAAATTTGATTTTCAAATAAGGGCAAAGAGGGGGAGAGAGAGAGAGAGAGAGAGAGAGAGAGAGAGAGCGAGAGAGACAGAGAGCACATCCATAAGAAAGAAGAATGGTATTTTATTAAATTTCTTTGGTCTTATTGAAGAGGTAAGGTTATACATGACAGAGAATTTACGTGTCTTACATTCAACCAGTGTTCTAGAAGCCAAACATTTTGCGTATGTGTTTTGTTGTTGCTGTTGTGACCGTCACAGCATCATAATCTTTGCTATCTAGCTAAAGAGAAGGTCATTTTGCTTAGTCATTTTAATAAATGACACCACATCATACACCCAAGGTATACGTTCAGTTTTGGTGGATTAAAGAAAAATGTTGATTCCTTTCCACAAGTTACTAGGAATTTGGAGGAATGGAGTGAGTAAAGCACAATTCTCAGTTAGGATCAGCAAATGTGACACACCTACTTACCACTTCCTTCTTTAGTTTCCATGGTAGACATTGCTAATTGCTCAGGCCTCTCCTTTCCTCTGACCTTGAATGCATCTTCTCTTCTCAGTATCAGATTCCACAAAACTACCACCAATGAATTGAAGATGATATTCTCAGAAGCTTACATAACTCTCTTGCTCTCAGGTAGAAAGGTAACTCAACTTGCTAGGCAAGCTTATTTATTTATCTGAAAAATGAAAATAAAAATGACAAACTTAAAGGAGCTAGTGAAATAATTAGATGTAAGTTCTGAGGTGTTGACAGGCCAGAGAGTGGTGATGGGTATTACTCTCCAAATGGCTGGATGAGATTTTCACAGGTGAGCTTACTAGTGAATAATATTGTGACCAGGAACAGTTTTTGATAGGGGAGAAGTTAGTTGTAAAACCAAATTCCCACCAAAAATGGAGGATTTCCTCTTTAGTTATTTATTTACTCATTAATTTGATAATTTAACAAATAACACAACTGCTAGAGACCCCTGTCTGTGCATTTTGAAGAGAATTCAAACTAATAAGAGGAGAAATTTCATGATGTATGCTATTTTTTATCTTGAAATTGTCTGCAGCTTTGGAACAATTAGCATTTAATTTCGATAAATGCAGCAAACGCTCTCCATGCCAACACAGTTTGTTACAGTTCTAAACTCATCTGCCTCACAGATCTTCCTGGAAAGGACAGAACAAGCTGCAAACACTATAGTATGCCTGTTCAATGCCCACATGGGTTATATGTGACTTTTCAATGTAGAAAAATCAATATCTCTTTGTTAAACCATGGTAATCTTCATGAGGGACAAGACTTGTCATTGAGAAGACTGGAAATATTCTTCTGTAGAATTCCTTTAGCACCTGGTAATTAGGCAGATTTCCTGATAAACGATCATTTTGGAAGTGACATGTTCAGAAAAATCTTATATGCCAAACAGGTATTTTTTGTTTTAGATGCCTGGTCCTTATGGAATCTCTTCTAAAAGACTCATAAGACTCTTCTGTATAGGTGAGTTGCACTCCAACCTAGGCAACATAGCAAGACCCCATCTCTTAAAGAAAAAAAAATGATGAAATCTTCATTTGATTTTTTTTTTTTTAGTTTAGTTCTGAAATGGAGCTAAAGGACAAGGGAGAGAGAAGAAAGTATATTCACTTAAAATGACAAAAATATTTTAAAATTTACTCTATCAAATAGAGTAAATAGAGACTTGTTTTGTCTTATAGCATTATTTTGAGGCACAAATTGGTTAAGAGATTTAAATTTCTTTGGAGAGTTAGAAAACATGAAGTGTATTCAGACACTCCCTTTAATTCTAGCTTAAAGTAATATGAGATAATGTGTCTCTAGTAATAGAAAGCAGGATGGGTGTCAAGCTACTAGGGACTGTACTTCCCAAACCTTTTCTCAGTATTCCATTCAATAAAAGTACCACATATCACTTAAATGGTGTAGATAGAGACCTCTGGATGGTTAGGAGCAACGAGTCTGGGGGCTCTGGCCACCTCAAGTCAGCCAAGTCTCCTTGAGAGATTAGTAGACCAGCTTCTTGGCACACCTGTCAATCAGAGATGACTTGACAGAGATATTGATGAAGCTTATATTTCAGTAACCCTCACTCTTATAAACTTCATCTAATTTTGCGTTCATAGTTTTAAATGTATTTTTAAAAGATTTCCCAAATGGTATAAGCTCCAGATGCCACAATATTGGTTTACACCCCTGCTTAAAACTCATGTATGGCATACTTGCTGGGAAGTTCTGATGTATGGTGTATTCTGATGTATGGTATATTCCTATGGTGTATTCATGCAGGTCCTTATAGCAGCAACTCATTCAGTAGACACTAGCGGTACCTAAAATATAAAGGTAATTGAATTTATCAACAATGAGGGTTTAGCTCTTTGCTGTTTAACATAAATAAATAAATAACTTAATTCGTGTGTGTGTGTGTGTGTGTGTGTGTGTGTGTGTGTGTGTGTGTGTTTTGAACTGAGTGTATCTCGGCAACATTCTGAAACACTAAAATAATAACTCTTTGGAGCAAGGGTTTGAGGAATAGAATAATTGTGTACCAGTCTTCAATCTCCTCTTATGGATTCTTTTACTACATTCTCCCACCAGGTAGTATAATAAATCCTGTATTTTAACTCCTCCTCATAGAGATGGTAGCAATTAAAATCAAGCTCCCAGTCTATGACCTCTCTGTTAGATGTTTAAAGTTTCTTTGACATCTTAGGAATCTGGACCTATCATGGACCTCATTTCTGGATGCCATGTGATAGGGACTTGGGTCTCAAGCAGATCTTCTTTCTTTCTATTCAGTTATTCCCAGAGAAATTTTGCTTTACACAAAATTACAAAGTAAGTAGTATTTATCTTGGTGTTGTCCACTTTTCTTCTCATGGCCCCCTTACCTCTCTAACCTCTACTTTGTTCAATTTGCTTTCAATGAATCATGGAATCTCAGAGTTAGAGGAGAACTTAGAATTATTACAGCCCACCCTTAGCCAATTCTTAAATGGGCTATGTAGCAATCTCAACAACCAGGGGCCATTAGCTACCTGGACTCACCCAGTGACTGAACATTCACTAACTCCATCCAAAGTCAAATGGTTTTGCTCTAATTATAGAACTGTTCTTCCTCACATTTGGCTGAAACCATTTCCCTCCCTATACATTAGAACATCCTACTTCTCTGTTCACTGATTTCATGACAATTCTTGCATTTTGCTTGTATTTTCACCAAGGTGTTAACTGATGATTTAAGCTCTTACTTCGACAAGGCCTATTCTTTATGAACAGAAAACTTTAGAAAGAAATATATAAAATCCCTGTAAGAATCCTAAAGAATAGTTAATACCAATGAGGTTTCAGATGCAGGCTTAGAAAGAGGAGCCTGTCCCTTTCCCATCAGCCGTGTCTTGGAGGATGCTACCTTGTGCCTTTCTTTGTCTCAGCAGCATAGTAGGAAGTCTTGGAGGGACATTTAGAGGGTCCAGGAGGTTTTGAGGATCAAATACTGAATTAAATAAAATTTACTATGGGTGGGACCTAAACATTACCCAACTTCTCTGGAAGTCTCCTATGCTGTCATCTGTATAAGGAAGGAGTCTTCTCTATGTCAGTAGTGCCATCCAGCAGCAAAGTACTATAATTTGAAATATCTCAATTATTATCTGACAGAGCATTTATTTAAATTTATAGATTATAGAATTCCAGTCATTACCAAGTCGATGCAAATAGAACACTGATTTTTGTATACTAGAGTAAATTTAACCTTTGAAAACAATTTGCTATAATACAGAAACTTGGAGAGTTGTGTTTCCTTAAAATCATATCACTTGGTAGATACTAATTTTCATTTCTAGTAAGTACTTGTTAAGTCATCTCAATTTGTGTTGGTACTGGATTATTGTGTATCATAAGAGTGCTTTCAGAGAGCTATGTGTGAACAAAATCATATGAATTACAATAGTTTACCTCTAAACAGTCTATTAATATAGTCAGATAGCATTTATGTCTTTCTTTGCACCACAGCTGTGTTAAAGCAGTAAAGATTAAAAACTAATTATATACATGTTGTTGGTACCAATATTTGTAATTAATTTTGATTTACAATACACTAAATAATAAACCAGGTTGAAATTTTAACAGGTTATGTGAGTAGATATTAATGTGTTCCTTTTCTAATGTCTTTTAATTTTTAGAAGTATATTAAATGAGTTTTGATGTTTTAAAAAGCAGATTAAAGGCATGTGCTGCCCAGATAAAGCCCATTGAATATGATTATTTAGCAGCAACACAGATTATTCTTTCAGCCTTCTCCTTCAGCCCATTGTGATACTCTGTATTTCAAAAGATGAAAAGAACTCTGGAAACAATTAATTTCTGTGAATTGAATTAATCTGTCAGGACTGAGACAGTCCTTGGGAACCATGGATTATGATGGAAGGGAAGGTTGCTGAAGGTACATCTTGGGTCACATTCCTTCCAAAATGTTACAAATAAATGATGATGTGTATCTGTATATGAAAGGATGGAGCTTAATATGAGAAAATATATTCAAGTAACACTACTAGTGACACTATAGAGTTTTTACTCCACTTCTAGATTATAAGCATCCCCCTATAGCCAACAATGAATCCTGGTAATACTTTAATTAGTTATTTGTTCCTTGGTGTCTAGAAAGATCCAGGCTATATACATCATGCTGGGTACATTTTATTTTATTTTATTTTATTTTATTTTAATAGAGATGAGGTTTTGCTATGTTGTCCAGGCTGCTCTTGAACTCCAGGGTTGAAGTGATCCTCTTGCCTTGGCCTCCCAAAGTGCTGGGATTACAGGCATGAGCCACCACATCTGGCCCTAGATATATTTTAGATGTAGTCAATCATTGAATGAATAATTGAGTGAATAAGCGTAAAATAGTTAGGTAGTGTTCTGATGTTATAGATCAAATTAGAATTAAAGTTCTCGCTATTGTCCTATTTCCCATTGCTTTGCCTTAATTAATGCATGTTCTTTCACAAACATGGAATATCCATCTTACATTTCTGCTTAGTGAAGTCACAGTCATTTATTGTAGTTCATTCATTCATTGTGATTCAGCTGCCTTCTGTTCTAGGCTTTTTGGTTGCTCTAGCAGAAATAACCCTCACCTTTCTCAACTCTCTTGAAGCCCTTTGTAGCTCATAATGATGTGGCATATAACTAACCATAATCAGTATTTTCTGTACTGAATTTAGCAATTTGGATCAAAACTGGCTTGTTAAGGATAGCAAACAGGATACAATGGAAACTAAATTTTTAGTTCTTGCAAGGATTCTATTGCAAAAATATGATACCACTTGCATCATATTTTGAAGAAAATCAAATGATATAGGACTATCACCTAAGAAGATTGCTTAAATGTCAAACATGTTTGCCCAGGACTCCAAAACACTTCCCATAACATGATTTCATGCTGTCATGTTTTCATTTGAGCATGCACATAGATAGCACTGTGGAATCCACTCCATTTCCCCAAGGAGTGGTATGGTCAGATATCACCTTATAGGCCTAAAAATGAGTTGAGGAAAATCTAGGTAGGATTAAAAAATAAAATAGGTTTGATTTCATAGAGTATGAGATTTTAAATGAGTGTATACAAACATCTCAGATATTAACTTCTGTGTCATGAATCAAGTGAGTTGTTTCATGTTGCTTGGACCTTGCCCTTTCTCTACTCTATGACACCGGGAGAGATGCTTCTGTGACTACAAAATAGAGGTGTTTATGAGCTGAACAGAGTCTGTAGGACCAAACAGGCAGTTGCTATGAACAAACTGGTCTCCTGGAGTCACCAACGAGAGTGTAGAGAGGGTGTCATCAACACGATCTTACATGATTTGTTATTTGTGTGCAAATAAGAATAAAAACAAGAACAAGCAGTATAATAACTACTTCTTTTTTTTTTATTGTGATATTGAGGGGTACATTTAAGGGTTAGGTACACAAATATGTCTCATTCAGGCACCCTTGTTTGTAAGAAGTGTCCCCCAATCCCCAGACAGGTATTTACTGCCATTAATTGCTTCCCCTATCCCTCCCACCCCCCCATCGTTTCCCACCACTGTCAGTCATTTTCTTGTGGTAATACGTTGGGTGATCAAGGTCTACAATATGAGTGAGAACATGTGATACTCAGTTTTTTGTTTCTGTGAGAGGTCACTCAGTATTATAGACTCTAGTTCCATCCAGGTTGCTGCGAAATTCATGATTTCGTTCTTTCTTATGGCTGCGTAGTATTCCA
>CAUYQG010186880.1:0-13942 GCA_963574415.1 Tarsius wallacei
CCACGCCCGGCTAATTTTTTGATTTATTGTAGAGATGAGGTCTCGCTTGCCCAGGCGGGTCTCAAACCCGTGGGCTCAGGCAATCCACTCACCTCAGCCTCCCAAAGGCGCGGGATTACAGGCTGAGCCACCGAGCCCGGCTATAAAAAGTATTTTTGATAAGTAATCTGATTTTTGGCATGTACCTGGAAAGGGGTCAAAACAATGAATGACATTACTAGATATTACAAAACAAACTCCTACTCCCATCTGTCTATTAATATGAACAAGGCTTCTCAATTCTTACATCTATTAAAAAATAAGAACATAATTGTTCCTGAAAATCCTGTCTCATTCTAACAGTAAGTGATATTCATCCTCAAATATTTAAACCCAAATGAAAAAAATTCTTTTCACTAATAACACTTTACCTTTCACGTTAATATTTTCATAAATTTTATGTTTACAATTTTAATCACCCATATACTAACATTTATAAGAGTAACGATGAAAATAAACTTTCAGCTTAAATTTTAATTTTTGTGATAGTGAAGTAAGACAAGTTAATTTTAAAAAGAGCTTCAGAGATTAAAAAAGACAATATTCTCTAGGAAACATGGAATGGAAATATGAGTTAAAGGTTAAAAAAGAAAAGGCAACTATAACCCTTTCAACTATTAAAGAACATCTTGCTCATGTATTTATCCAACAAAGATATTGGCAATAAAACCTTGGTATTTGGATTCCACTGGATACATTTAAAAGAATGATAAAACACTTTCATCTTAAAAAGTCAATATTCACAATATACCAGGCCTTTGTCACCTCTGACAGCAATCCAGCACTAAGATTATATTACTCCAAGACATCTGGACACACACAGGGTTGGCGCACACATGACCCCCAGGGTGCCCAAGCGCCTACACGAATACTGTGACGGGGTCCTGGCACTGGTTTCCCAAGTCACCAGGTGTGGACACCCATGACCTAACCTCAGTCCTGCCAAGAAAGTCACTGGAGCAAAGGGATGGGGAGAGGAGGAGGAGGAATAAAACAGAGAACACACAGGACACACAGTGGGGTTAAGGAATTAAAGAGTCCTGCGAAAGAGAAAGAAAGAAAGAAAGTAAAAGAGAAAGAAAGAGAGAGAGAGAAAGAAAGAAAGAAAACAGAATAAGGAAATAAGGAGCAAAGACTATATTAAGGAGTGTCCGGATTCATTCTGAGGAGCTGAGAATTTGTTTGAGAAAAGCTTCAGCCACAAAGAGACTTAGGATAGAATTCCAGTTATGTAAAGTATTCATTTCATATTGTATAATCCAGCATTTTGGTAATGTAATCCTGTCCAAAACAGATTGGGAGAAGAAAACAAGGATGTCATCAGTTTGGTAAGTTGGAAGTCTCTATGTGCTTTTAAGAAAAAGGTGTGCACATACATGGAGGTGGAGGAGACAGGGCAGAGTCAGCCAGGCTGGGGATGGTGGCCCTGGAGGTGCAGGTGACAACAGCCTGGAGGTGCAGGTGACAACAGCCTGAACTTTCCTTCCTGATTAAGACAAAATCAGACCTAGACCACACCTGGCAGATACGCATCTATTGTGAGTTTACAAAAGCACATATTTTGATTAATGACACTACACCATAAAACTATATCATCATATCATAAGTCAGGGGCATTAACTGTTTTAATAAATGGCGGGGTTGTCACCTGAAGGACACTTATACCCTCTACTCTGACCTGGCACACTCCTCAAAACAATGGACAGCAGAAACAGCTTTAGTTCAATGCCTCAATGTCAAATTCCCCATGCAACATTTAAGATTTCTTATCATCAAATTAAGAAACGGGGTAGATAAAGGTAAGGGAAAAGAGATGATAGCTGAAGGCTACACACATGGCTTCTGCAACTGAGATTTACCCCCACAAACATGACGTGAAGTCCGGGTATGGACGCTCACACCAGTAATCCCAGCACTTTGGAAGGCAGAGGTAGGAGGATTACGTGAGCCCAGGTGCCTGGGTAACAGGGAGGGGCAAACCCCTCAGGTCCCCTTCCACTGTAGGAGGTTTTCTGTCCTCTCAATAAATCCTGCTTTCTAAAAAACAAAAAAAAAACCATAGTGAGACCTTGTCTCTACAAAAATTAAAAAATTAGCTGTGCATGGTGGTGAACACCTATAGTCATAGCTACTCAGGAGGCTGAGGTAGAAGGATTACTTGAGCCCAGAAGGTCGAGGCTGACATGAGGCGTGATCATGCCAGGGCACTCCATATGGGGTGACAGAATGAGACCCTGACTCCATAAAAAATAAAAAGACCTAAAGTATTTGGATTAACTGTGATAGACTCATGAATGTGCAATGGGGGATTTTTTTTTTTAATGTCTTCACTTTGAGTAATGTGTATTAAAACCTATGGATACTATAATTGTCTAAGTTTTGATGTATTTTCTTTTGAGGGGTAGGAACAAACAGATACTGGAGGTATTATACAACAAATTCCTTTAAAAATATATTCTAGTGATAATATTTGTATTTCTCTCTCAAGAATTCCTTTTTTTTTTTTTTTTGAGTTGGAGTCTCACTCTGTCGCTATGGTTGGAGTGTAGTGGCATGCTCACAAGCCACTCTAGTGTCAACCTGCTGGGCTTAGGCTATCCTTCCACCTCAGCCTTCCAAGTAGCTGGAACTACAGGCACACGTCACCACACCTGGCTAATGTTTTGATTCATTGTAGAGATGAGGTCTTGTCAAGTTGCCCAGACTGTTCTCGAACCTCTGGGCTAAGGCAGTTCCCTCACCTCAGACTCCCAAAGTGCTGGGATTACAGGCTTGAGCCACGGCGCCCAGCCTAAGGCTCCTTATTTTTAATCTCTACTGTTGCTCAGCACTTACACCTTTTGATTGCTTCTGCTAAGAGCAGAGGTCCTACAACAGACAATGCCCAAAGAACAACGCTCCCAAAAGCTAGGTGATTTCCTTTCAACCCACATTAATAAAAATGTTCGTCTAGAATGTTAGTCTCCTAGAAGCCTCAGCAGAAGGAAGTTTCCAAAAATACAACTTCCCCTGTCGAGTTCTCTGTATGCTTTTAATCAGTAAAGTTCTACAGATATAAGTTTCAGAACATTCTGTGGGGCTCCCTTCAACTCAAATTACTCTGCTTTTATTTGCTATATTTTATTTATGATTCCGCATAAGCATTTACTTGCACAAGTAGTTCTATATCTAAAAATAAAAAAGTAAAACCTCATTCCAGAGAAATACAATATCTTTCAGAGTATGATCCAACAGGTATGATCCAACATAACATTATTTCCCATCTTTTAAAGAACAGTTAGTCTTGATGTAGACATAACACTTGCTTTAGACAGAAATGAGACAGATTGGTGGTCACCTGCATCAACAACCTTATGGCACCACCACTACAGCTGACCCCCAGTAAAACAGGAGAGAGCAGGCAACAGACTCAGGCAAAAGAAATGAAGAAAACTGTATTTTACATAATGGCCAAAAAGATTTAACCACATCTGTAGTTTTCACACAAACTCCTTTGACCACACAGCCTTAGACAGATGCAGTACCAATTCTACAGTAACTTGGAACAGTGTTTTCAAACTGTAGGTTTGGTTTATTAACAAGTTGTGAAATCAGTTTAGTGAGTTGGAATCAGCATTAATTTAACATAATAGAAAATGTCATTTGTAACATATGAAAAAATGCTCAGCATCACTAATCATTAGGGAAAGGCAAACCAAAACCACAATGAGATACCACCTACACCAACCAGTCAGAATGGCCATTACTAGAAAAAAATTAAAAAGCAATAGATGCTAGTGTGGATGTGGAGAAAAGGGAACGCTTATACACTGTTGGTGGGAGTATAAATCACTACAATCTCTATGGAAATCAGTATGGAGATTTCTCAAAAAAAAAAAGTAGATCTACCATTTGATCCAGCAGTCCCACTACTAGGAATTTACCCAAAAGAACAGAGGTCATCAAATGAAAAAGACAACTGCACCCGCAGGTTCATCATAGCACAATTCACAATCACAGAGATGTGGAATCTACCTAAATACACATCAACCAATCAGTAGACAATGAAAATGTGGTATACATACACTACAGAATACTACTATTCAGCTGTCCAAAATAATGTCTTTTACAGCAACTCGGATGGAACTGAGAACACCATCCTAAGAGAACGAACTCACGAACAGAAAACCAAATGCTGCATTTTCTTGCTTTTAATAAGTGAGAGCTAAATAAGGATCTGCAAAGACACAGAGAATGGTATAATGGACACTCAGAAGGGGGAGGAGGGAAGGGGTGGTGGGACGAAAAACCACCTATGGGGTACAATGTGCACAGGTGGGGGTGGTGGGTATACTGAAGCCCAGAACAAAACTATTTGGACCCCCTAAAGCTATTGAAACAAAAAAAAGGAAAATATCATTTGTAGCAGTAATGAGTATTCCTTTGTTAAATTGGTTTTAATTTTAAGCACATGCATTTACGATTACAATAACTGCAGTCTGGATCACAAAAGTAAATATGTTTATAGTAAGGGTTTGAAAAAATACTGACTGCAGAATATAAATTCTAAATTTCATCTTGACATTTTTCAGCTCCAAAGAAGTTAATATGTCTAATTATCATCTTAATTAATAATATATACATATTTATCCATATACATTTGCATTGTTCTGTTGAATTCTAATAAAATTGAATAGGATTAGAGCCCAAGTCTGATTGTCAGCTGTGACAACAAGAATTACTATTTATTGAGCACTGTGTTAAACCAGGGACTATCCCATGTATTTTACAGAAATTATCTTATTTATCTCTCAATATGCTTCCAAGGTACAAATTATGATCCTAACTGAACACAGGCGGAAACACTATTCAGGTAAAAACAGCACCTTGCCAGGGTCTCACAGGCTACAAAATTTGGCTGAATTACTCCCCATGACTCTCCATGCAGAATTCAAAAAATATTTGTTTAAAATTAATGTGTCTGTGATTAGTTCCTTGGAAATCACCTTTAGGAAGCCTCAGATTACATTACCCACTCAGAGAACAGAGACATTAGAAAAATGCTAACGTGGGCACATCCACAATTGACAGGATTTCAAGCCTCAGACTGAAATGTTTAGAAGGTGACTATAATTCCCAAGGCAGGGAAAGTTTTCAAGGCAGTGCTTCCAGGTTGCACACGACATTGCAAAATTTAAAAAGGAAGATTCTTCTTTTGTACCTCAGGACTCATGTTTTTAAATTTTCATCATTCCTGATGGTCAAAGCTCATACGAGAAAGAGTTAAAAGAATTCTACACTTAGAATTCTACCCTGACTGCCATCAGGGTGACAGTGTTGAATACTTTAAAGGGATTTATATAATAGGAAATGTCGCCATCTCCCTGACCTCCCCCCAAATCAGATCCATCTGCACAGATAACTAAGCAGAGACATATCCCAAATATTTAATATATCACACAAATTTGAAGTACAAAAATGTGCTCTGTACACACAAGTGTAAGTGAAATTATACTCTGCACTGTAGAGATGGTAGTCTATACTGTAGGGAGAAATCTGTGCTTTCTGAGAGAATTTCTGGGTAAGTTTATAAGGCAGTACAAATGTGATGTAACAATAGGAAAACAGCATTTTCTGTTCCTGTTTCCTCACAATGAAAAGTCACATCAGCGCCATAACAAATGGCAGAAAGAGTGGTTCTAATTCTTGCCAGAAAAACCTAATCTAAGACTTTTCAAGATTATGATTCTCACTGGTTTTCACAAATATTGTTATGTATCACTTTCATGCAAACTTCCCTTCTAAAGAATAAAGATATCTGCTTAATGGTAAAATTGCCAACTTACCATTCCGATACATTTTCTGAGGATGCTCCAGATACTGAAGTCATTTCTGGAAAACATAGGAGAGGGCAAGCTTGTTCTAAAGAAAGAAAATAAAAACAAAGAGTTTATTTTAATGCCATTAATACTGGAAAGAAAAAAAAACTACTGTCATTAATATGAGAGTTATAGGCATACAGGTATAGAGAAACTTAAAAAATGTGCATTGTCATGGACAGGGCAAACCAGGATCCTTCTGGGCTTCTACCTGTTCACTATTACTTCAGCCCCTGAAAAGTTTTTCTTTTTAACAAATCAGCTGGCTCTCTGTCTTTGGTACTGTTCTGATCCGAATCCTCCTAGTCCTCCCCCATCCTTGGGTCCAGCTGTCTGGGTCACCTCCAAGGTATACAATCTTTATCCCTTCATCACATGCTGGCAACATCTGACCCTGCTGTTTGATTCAAGGCACATCTACTATATTCTGATGCTTCATAAACGATAGTTCTTTAGCTGCTAAATAATGCAAACAAAATGATCACAGAGTCATTTAAGAAATGCAAAACTATAAAAGTCAAAGAAAAATTTAGGCCTTGTGTTACATGTTACTACTTCCCGAAAGACACATACACTGAACAAAATCTAGCATTCGATACACTGAAAAGTCCCTTCCAAATTAACCTCTACAGAAAGAGCATCCTCAAAGCCTCTGCAGGAGTTTGGCAAAAGCCAGAGGGAAGGTGGCTGCCAGGGGCAGAAGGTCTGTGACTTGGAGAAGCAGAACATCAGAGCCAGGTCTGGTGGGCAGGCAGCCAACTCCATTTCCACAGATAACAACGGCAGCACCACGGGGGTGGGAGGGCGTGTAAGAGTGGTCCAGACCAACTTTCTAAAGCACTGTTATAAAAGTTTGCCAGTTGCCTTCTGAAATATATCTGTGACACTAAAACATTTAATATTAAATAAGTTATTTTAAAGTATCTTCTAAAGAACCTCTAAATTAAACTAATTCATTCGAATGATCAAAGTTAATAACATTTTAAGTTTTTAAATAATACATTTTAAAAAACCCTCCACTGTGGAATTCTTCTGGTTTCTTTCTTTTTCAAGAACACACACTGCTCATTTGGTAGATCTGTCATCTAACCAATCTGCTGGGTAAGTGGCCCCAGATGGTATTTAAATCACATTCCCCACTATCCAAGGCTATCAATCTCTGTGACATGAACAATGGGTACCAGGGATGAGAATCCCTGCCATGGCCTACCATTTCCATGTATAATCCAGTTGAGAGATGTATATAAGCCACATTTTCCATTTCATCTATGGCAAAGTCCATCAGAAATGTAACATACTTAGAAAGTTGTGGACTTGAAATAAGCTTTGTGAAGAATAAATGAGGGCTGTCATTCCCCGCAACAAATGCTTACATTCAACGTATAGGTATATGCTACCATTCCAAGTAAAGGCAAGAATAGCAGAAAGGCAAGAAGAGCAAAAATATCTTGGCAACATTTCTTGGAAGCAGAAGATGAGAGACATCTGAGCTTCATAATTATTCTCAGTTTAGAAATTGTTGCAGGATTGCCAGCCAAGAGTCCCACCCAGAATATCCTATACTCATTTTTATGCACAGAACTTTTTGTGGTGTTTTACGAAAAAGTAATAATTACTCATTTATGAGGAGGCAACATTAATTATCTATTCTGAACACAACCAGAAAGCAGAGGTGAAGAGCTTTTGAAAAGTAAACAATCATCATAAATCCCATGTTATTTTCTTGTGTAGGACATGCAGAGCCAAGCGCTCACCCTCACTGAGACCACACTGTGTGTGATAAACTGACAGGAAGCAGCAAGAGAAACAAGCCTACAGGACGCCTACACCACGCAGAAGTCGTGGTTTAGCAAATGACCTCAGGGTTGTTAACCACAGTCTAAGCCCATAGCATGATGAGGCCTGCCAAAAAGGCAGGTGCTATGTCAGACTGCCAGAACATGGCAGTAGCCAGAACATCCCTGAGGGCAACTCGAGCTGGAATTCAGATCCAGGTGCCACTTTTAAAAGGACTCTGAGTCCAGGCATGGTGGCTCACACCTATAATCCCAGCACTCTGGAAGTTGTGGCAGGAAGATTGTTTGAGACCAACCTAGGCAACATAGCGAGACTTCATCTCTACAAAAGAATCAAAAAATTAGCTGGGTGCGGTGGTGTGTGCCTGTACTCCTAGCCACTCAGGAGGCTGAAGTGGAAGAATTGCCTGAACCCAGTAAGTCAAGACTGTGGTGAGCCATGATTGTGCCACTGCACTCTAGCCTGAGTGACAGAGTGAGACCCCACGATTCTAGATAGATAGATAGATAGATAGATAGATAGACAGACAGACAGGCAGGCAGATAGGCAGACAGACAGACAGACAGATGATAGAGATAGGAACCTGATTCAAACACAGGAGACTCCTCAGAGGCTGGAAAACAAATCTTATAAGCAATGGTGAGGGAGTATGAAGCCTAGAGAAACAAAAGAAGCTGGAGGTCTGGGTAACAGTGGGCATGACAGAGGTCTTGGAGTACCAGAGGGCGGGGCCTGAGGTGGCAGGAGCAATGACACTCATAACCCAGCTCCTCCCCTCCACCGCTGCACACCTTCGCCTGTGTCATTTCCTCCACAGCACTGATGAACAGGTGACATAAGGTAGCCCTGCTTCTTTGCTGACTGTGTCCCCCACAAGCAGCATGCACACTCCATGAAGACTCATGTTTTGTCGACTGCTGTAGACTCATGTTTTATCTACTGCCTAGGACAATGACTAGCACCAAGGAGGAGTTTAAGTATTTGCTGAGCAACTTTGGAGTGTATAAGGCCTATTAGCAGACAGTACCTCCTCTGTGAAGAATTTGGCTTACTCTGTGCTACTCCAAAGAGTAGAACGAGTACGAGGAGTGAAAGTGTATATTAAAGACCTGTCTTACAATTAAATCTAAACATGGGAGCTGAGAGAGTCTTAAGGGTTTCAGACAGAGGCTGGAGGATCCCATCAGTCAGGGCACAGAAAGGCCCTCCTGGCCGGAAAGCTGGTCTAGTAGACCAGTCAGCCAGGGAGGCTGCCGAACATCCCTTGGAAACAAGATAGCCCCTACAACAAAGAATTATCCAGCCACCATGTCAATGGTGCTGAGGCTGAGAAATCCAGCCAGAGACATATGAGAGCTTCGTTTATCATTTCAAATTTTGTATAGTGGCCATGTTTAAAAGGTAAAAACAAAAACTAATTTTAGCAACATATTTTATTTAACCCAACATATCCAAAATATTAGCATCTCAACATGTAATAAATATAAAACATTATGAAATATTGTATACTACTTTGTATATTGTCTTCAAAATCCAGTATGTATTTAATACTATTAGAGCACAATGTAGCTAGCTACTAAAGTTAACAGGTAATGTAAAATCTAGTCTTACCTAACCAAAATTGCTTTTAGTGAAAGGGTATTTTCTGCTTCATTTTACAATTTAACTGATAGTAATTAAAATCAAATAAAAGTAAAAATTCATTTTCCCAGTCACACTAGCCAGATTTTAAGAGCTCAAAAGCCACACATGGCCAGTGGCTACTGTACTGGACAGAGTGGGCCTCTGTGATTACTTCTGAAAACAAAAGGATTGTATTATTTGAAGAATGTCAAGGAGGAGCAAAAAACTGCTTGATGATAGGAGTCTAAAGTCAGCAACAGACAAAGCATGGTCCACAGCATCACTGAGAACGTGCTATATATTCTGCAGTATTATTTAAAGAAGCAGAGGTAATGCAGTAAATTTTATTTCATTTTATTATTTTTTATTATTATTTTTTGAGTTGACTCTCATTCTTGTTGCCCAGGCTGGAGGGCAGAGACACACTCATAGCCACCACACCCTCGACCTGCTGGACTTAGGTGATCCCATCTCAGCCTTCCAAGTAGCTGGAGCTACAGATGCACGCTACCACACTTGGCCAGTTTTTGTGATTTACTGTAGAGACAAGGTCTCACCAAGTTGCCCAGGCTGGTCTCGAATCCCCGGGCTCAGGCAATCCTCTCGCCTCAGCCTCCCAAAGTGCTGGGATTACAGGCTGAGTCACCGCACCCGGCTGGAGTAAATTTTAAAAAAAGAAAATAGGTAGCAGATTCAATATTTAAAAAATAATTTCTGTTGAAAAGGATATGTTTCTATATTTAAAAATTTCACTCCCTCCACCAGGAAAAAGAGAGAGAGAGAATTCCCGGACAATGCTGGATGGTGGTGTTACTGCAGGCAGACAAGGACGGATGAGAGCAGCAATCTGAGTTTTCAGGCAAAGGCATAGATCAGTTACTCTCTTCCCGTGGAGTTTATCTAAGGGTCATTATCCTGCATTCTATGCTTCCTTTTTCTCTTCACAAGAGAGAAAACACCCTGTACCAGGGACTGGCAGTGATACGTCCTGGTTCTATTTTCAACCATACAGATGACATTATAACTCTCTAGTCGACGACACAATAACTGGTTTTGAAAGAAAAGTCTCCTCACAGTTGTTTTATCTATAAGATGCAAATGGCTCTGCTTGTTATCCCACCACTATCTCCCGGCTCCACAGTGTAGCAGACAGACCTCAAACTGAACCAGATTAATTAATGAAGTGTGACTGACAAATGCTGGAGCTCCCACCTTGTTTTTCGAAAATGGTGCAAGGTTAGCAGATCACTATCCCCAAAATCTTTAAAGGTCATTTGGATGGCAGAAAGTGTACATTATTTGGAAGCTGGGCCTTGCGAATTCACCTATCTGCGCAGATTCCCTTATCCACCTGCTGGATACCGAGCCCGCTTTCTGCCTCTGTTCCATGGATTGCTAGGTAAACACACAACACCATTTGCTCACAGACCCCATGGAAAGAAGAAAAAGGTGATAAAACAAAGGTAAGCAAAGTTAAGCTTCACCTGCAACCAGCTGCCAAGTGTTTCATGCTTTCCAGGTCTGCCTCCTAATTCTCATGAGGCACACACGAGTTCTTCTGGATCTTGAGTATGGACATGTATATATTTTACTGAAATATCATCACACTTGGTGGGGTGGGGTCATCTTTTTCATGGAGGATATAAAAGAACCGTGGGATGCAAACCAGAACTACATGCACACTTTTGCCACTTGCTTTGTAACTTGAGGCAAATCTTTTAAGTCAAGGCTACACAGCTGCATGATTTATCTTATTTTGGCAGCCAGACTTGTACTAGGAAAAATAAAGTCTCTTGAAAATGAAGGTTCAGTTTCTAACCTAGAACATCAGTTTTAAAGAATTTTTAAAATTCTTTTCTTTTTTATCAAGTACAAACATACTAAGATAAAAACATTCATTGTCACTGATGATATCATCTGCCCACTAAACTATCTTCTCACTTTGTAGAAGCTGTTTGTGTATATGAATATTTTATTCATCACTATATTACAGGTAACTTTTTCCAAGTCTAACACTGGCTGTGATTCTATTTATAGTATGATCCACTCAACTAAATCAGTCTGCCTGGGAAGACTATATATATATACATCATTATTATAATCTATTTGTGAAACATCAATAAACAGTTATCAGTAAGCATTTTCTCAAAGGACAATACAAAGCCAATTTATTATTCTACTTATAGTCACTCCAGAAAAAAGGTAAATCTCTTAATTCACAATGCTTGGTAATTTCATTCTTAAAATTTTAGGAATTCATGTGTCAAGACCAAGGCACCATATATAACAAAACAATCTTCTCAAGCATATACCAAATGGTAGTAAATATAATTAAAGGGGGGTTGGGGATGAAAGTATGTGGTTATGCTTCAAATTATAAAATAAAACATTACTATATAATAATTGGAACAATCCACAGATAAAGGACAAGTTAACCCTCTCCTGCTCTCCCAACACTGACAGTAAAAGCATGAGTGCTTCTTCCCAAGACTTTCTCTTTGTGAAAACAAGCATATACAAATATATATGTTTTACCTGAACTATTACCCCACAGTCACATTGCTTCTTGACTGAATAATCTATCAAGGACACCTTCAAGTTGATTGGCTCAGGTGTTGCTATCTTTCTTTCCTTTTTTTTTTTTTTTTTTTGAGTAGGCATCTCACCCTCTCGCTCAGGCTGTAATACAACGGTGCGAGCACAGCGATTGCAGCCTCAACCTGCTGTGCTCAGGTGATCCTTGTGCTTCAGCCTCCCGAGTAGCTGGAACCACAGGCATGTGCCACCACACCCAGCTAGTTTTTTAAATTTATTGTAGAGAAGTATCGGTCTTGCCAAGTTGCCCAGGCTGGTCTCGAACTCCTGGGCTCAGGCAATCCTCTTGCCTCCGCCTCCCAAAGTGCTGGGATTACAGGCATGAGCCATCATACCCGGTCTCTTTCTTTCCTTCCTACCTTCTTTCCTTTCTAATAATGCCTTTAGGCACATGTACAGGTGTCCATGCCTATAACTTCATATAAGTGGCAAATCACACATGCTGGTTTTACTTTTCATTTAGTCTTTTCCCTACTTTGCTCTTCGTGCTTGCCACCCCACTCCATCTCCCCTAAACTCATGCTGAAAAGCTAATGTCTATTTTTCTATACTACTCTACATGTTTCCAAATAGTCACACATGGAGCATGCACGTTGACATACACAGGAGCTTTCTGACTTTAGTATTCCAAAACAGCGTATTAATTATACACTCTTCTCCATGGTTTGCTTTTCAATACCGCATGGAAATTTGTTGAAGTCAAACGGCCAACTAATTCTTTTAATGAATGCACATTTCATAACCATAAAAAATCCTATATATCAAAATGCATTTTGCCATTCTCCATGAAAAGCATTCACCGTTTTTAGCTTTCATTCTTCTGTCAAAACAAACAATGCAACAAAAACATCGCAATGCATTATACCCTTGTTTAAATCCGATGGTTTCACTTCTATGGGACAGAGGACCAGGGCTAAGATTGCAGGGCCAAAAAGTGTCTCTGTTTCACTTTTTCACAGATGCCGCTTGACTGCTTTCAGAGAAGGTTTTAACCATTTCATTTCTAACCCACAACCTATGAGGACACTCTTTCTCCCATACCTCCACCAGCAGCAATTGGTATCAATAGGTGCTTTTGTTCTGTTAAGTCCCATCCATCTGACTGTGAGAGAGTGATGCTGCACTGTTATTTTATTTTGCTTTTCCTTGACTAGTGAGTTAGAACAACTTTTCATATATTCGGTGACCATTTGAATTTATACATCTATAAAATGCCTATTTATATCATTTATACCACTGGGGTTTTTTTCTGTCATTTGACAAGAATTTTTTGTATATGACAGATATTAACCTTTTGTCACTTAGACTGCAAACAGTACCACATTTGCAGGTTAAAAAAAAAAATACAGGTAAATACCCTTTTTTTTTTTAACAGCCTTTGCCTTGCATATCATGGATAAGGCACTCCCCACTCCAATTTTTTTTTATTTTACATGTTATTCCAATTCTTTAAGTGACCAAAATTATTGTGTATCTTAAGCCCATATCTCTAAGTAAAAATAGCTATGTCCCTTTAGGGGGTTTGTCCTTATTTGCTTGTTTTGGGCCACTTGTGACTATAAAATTCTCATGCTCTCTCTGCCCTTCACAAATAGGGCCTGTGAAGTTGCCCCACCTCCTTTCTTACAAGATAGTGGCGCTCTCTCTTCTACATTTCTCTTACCCACGCTTCCAGGAATCTTAATATTCCGGATTTTTATTTAGCTTCATTCCAGTTTCTCTCTCATTAAAAAAAAAACAAAAAAACCCCCCTTGATTACTGATAGTATGCTTCAGGGAAGACTGGAAAAGTGCAGGAGTTTTTTTGTTTTGTTTTGTTTTTTGAGTTGGAGTCTCACTCTGTCACCCAGACTGGAGTGCAGTGGCCACTCCCGGCCACCACAGCCTTGACCTGCTGGGCTCCGGCGATCCTTCTGCCTCAGCCTTCCAAGTAGCTGGAACTACAGGCGCGCGCTACCACACCCGGCTAATTTTTTTGATTTATTGTAGAGATGAGGTATCGCCAAGTTGCCCAGGCGGGTCTCGAACCC
>CAUYQG010186881.1:0-104202 GCA_963574415.1 Tarsius wallacei
TGTAAGAATAAATACACACTTTTTAAAAATAAATTCCTTTGGGGGGGCTCCCCCTTGTAATGTGTGCTACTATGCTCTTTACTGGGCACTGGGAACATAGGCTCTACCATGAAGGAACTCACAGCCTAATCAGAGATTATAAGAGCTGGCTAGTATCAATCTGCCAGATGGATGAGAATGAAAAAAGCCTTCCAGGTGGGTGAAAAAGCCAAATGCAAGGTGTTTATTCATTCACTAAATATGTACTGAGTACCTACTTTGTGCCAGGAACTGGGCTGGGCACTGGGGATACAGGAATGAACAATTTCCATGTGGTCCCTGCCCTCCAGGAGCTCTTCGGCCAGTGGGGGAGATGCATGTTAAACAATCACACCAATGACTACAATGTGTGATAACCACTGCAAGAAAATTCCAGAGCTCTGTGCAAGCCTGGGACCATGGCAACCTGACACGCGGGGGTCAAAGAAGTCTCCTTTGAAAGACTGACTTTGAGATGTGAAGGATGAGTTGGAGTTTGCCAGACAAAAGAGGAGGTTGTTCCTGGCAGAAGAACAACCTATGCCCTGAGGTAAGAAAAGACTTGGCCCTTCTGAGAGGATGAAACCAGACCAATGTGGCTGGAATGAAGTGGACTGGGGGAGGGTACTGGGGGATGAAGGAGGGAGACAGACATATGATGCTGCAAGGCCTTGCCCACCACCCCAAGTTGTTCGTATTTTAATTTAAAAGCAACTGGTCAGGAAAGAGTATCAAAAAAAGGAGTGGGATGATTAGATTAGAAATGCATTTTTACAATGGCCATGTGGCCATGTGGAGAATGGATGGGGGGATGGTAAACACCACAAAATCAGTGAGAAGGAAACCACTGCTGTCGTCCCCAGGAGCGACAATTGTAATGGGACCAGGTGGCATTCGGAGAAGAGAAGTCTCCGGTGGAGTGCTGAGGGTAGAAATGAGATTGGCATGAATTGAGGAGTGTGTGAGGTGAGGAATATCTAGTGAAAAATATGAGAAACAACCTAGTTATGGACTGAATCCTGTCTCTGCAAAATTCATGTGTAGAAGTCCAAACTCCCAGTGCTTTAGAACGTGACTGTGTTTGGAGACAAGGTCTTTAAAGAGGCAATTAAAGTTAAATGAGGTCATATGGGTAATGATCTCATATTGACCTAATTCAAGATGGCTGGAGTCCTGATAAGAGAGACACAAGGAGGCACATGCATGGAGGAAAGGCCATATGAGGACACAGAAGGTGGCTGTCTGTAAGGCAAGGAGAGAGGCCTCGGTAGAAACCAACCCTGTCAACACCTTGATTGTGGACTTCCAGCTTCTAGAAGCACGAGAAAATAAATCTGTTATTTAAGCCACCCGGCCTGTGGCATTTTGTCGTGGCGGCCCTGTCCAATTAAGACAAACTCAAATGTCCAAGTAATAAAGCGGTTGGAAAATAAATTATGATGCATCCATATTGTGGGAAAGAGCTTTACCCCAAGATATGCCCAGGCAAGTTCAAGATTTTGACTTAGAAGGCATTTCAGTTGCCATCCTCTCTTTGGCTCATGAGGAATTTCATTGCATTAACAAGGGCCAATACTGAGCCTCGGGGGCAGGCTCTCAGTCGCCTCTGTGGTGACAGAGTTGGTGCAGGCTGTAGCTCAGTTTGCTAGCAACGCAGTGACAAATGCAGGCTTCACTTGCATTATTCTCTTTGTGGCTATTATTCTGGGCTTTTTTCCAGTTTTATAACTTTGAGAATCATATGTGTGTTCTGTTTATGAATTCTTGCAGTAATTGTGTACCATCAGTTAAAATAATAATTATCTTTTCCATTTATTAAAATTCACCCTCTGAATTTTTTCAGGAACAAACTAACTTTGTAATGAGAGGGAAGACTACCGAATTCTATGCAAATATTAAAAAGAATAAGGGAGGAAAAAAATGAGGGAGAGCTATATATACTGACATAAAAAGATGCCCTAACCATATGGTTAAGGGAAGAAAGATGTATATGCAGATTATGAACCTATTTTTGCTTTTTAATACATATAACCATTTGTAGTAGATGCTCAGGGAAAAAAATCTGGAAACATATACAGCCAACTTTTAAAGTCTTATAAAAATTCTATCATTTAAAGATCTAAGTTCTGTCAAATAAACTCTGTTGATGGGTTGATAACTCCCTCTAGCATGGGAACTGTAACAATTGGCAATATGCCAAAGGACAATCAATCATTGAGGCAGCCATAGCCCCACCACTCTGTTGTTACTGCTGCGCTAACTGCCCATGACACATGACCCAGCGTGGCAATCGGAGTCAAGACACATAGTAAATACTGGTAAAGCTTCATATCTGTCTTAGTTTTAAATCAACATAACCGTGGATGCAAATCCTAATTTCTCCCACTCCAATGGATCATCTTGGACACCCTGTGTACCCTAGGTGAGCAAACACTGATGTTTATGTAACTCTACAGACAGACACACTACAAATGGATCGGAGGGTGATTCATTTGCACGGTATGTGTACACAGTCAGAATACAGTGTTGTGTATTACACATCCACTGTGTACGATTCAGGGAGCACGACTGTTCTGAGAAGGGAGGTACCAATACCACCAGGTACTTGTTTCTCTTCCCTGAAAAAGGAGGAAGACAGACTTGATGATCCAGGATGGCTTCCCACTGACTTTCTGAAGCCCCCCCGGGGCCTCTCCAAGCCATTGATCCAGCAGTTGAAGTGGCTGGGCTGGAATGAAGTGGTGTCCTTAAAGGAAATTGTATCCAGGGTGACTGTTAAACAGTGTGATATGTGACAGTCTTTGCAATAAATGTATGTAACGTCATTTAGTGTGATGATTCTGTGTAGCTCTTCCACACTGAAGAGGTTATGTTTTATAAAAACTTGAATTTAATAAAAGAACTGAATAACTATCCCCTCGTGGAACATCAAAATATTGGTTTTTGGAATTTTAAATACTTCTGCTGGAGGCTGAGATTCCAGAAAGAAGCCTAAGCTAAATGCTAAGCACTGTTACCAAGCAGAGAAATGAAAACTGAGCATTGCCAGAGTGATTGTGTATACTTTTGGAAAATTATTTCATTTATCAAAATGAAATTCACAGTACTTTTGAGCAAAAAGAAGGCAAATGATCCAAATGGCACTGAATTAGAAAAAAGTTAATCAAGCAATCTTTATGGAAAGCCTCTGTGCTAGGCTTGGGGAAGGAAGCACAGTAATCCTGGCTGACATTTATCGTGACATTTATTGTATCAGGTGCCAGGTAGAGTCAGATCAGAAGCCGGGTTATCTGTGGAGCAGCCCAGAGCACTAATCCCCAGCAACCCTAGAATGTCGGGGGAACAAATGGGAAATAGGGTGTCAGTTACCCCAGAGCTCACACAGAATTCCTTCAGAGTCGGCTGAGTGGCTTCACTCCCACTGACATAGGCAGCACATTCACGTGATGTGACATAGAGTGAGTCTTGTGGAAGGGATGAGGTCTTTAAATCAAGTTGAGGAAGGGACTGTCAAGCTAGGGCCACCTGGAAGTGGAGGAGGAGCTCGCAGGAGGGAAGCCATGAAAGAACACATCAGGCACCGAGACAGCAAGTACAGACAACCTAGTCCCAGGTGATCAGGATTTGAGACAGGGGAGCCTGAGAGAGTGGTGTCAGTGAGGCTGGGAGGCAGTTGGGAACCACAGGAAGGAATCTGAATATTATCGGAGCTGCGATGGGAAAACACTGAAATTTTCAACAGGGAAGTGTCACGTGCTGAGTTTTTTTTTGAGTTGAGGTCTCTATTGCTCAGGCTTCAGTGCAGTGGCACGATCATGGCTCACCACAGCCTCAACTTCCTGGTCTCAGGTGATCCTTCTGCCTCAGTCTCCTGAGTAGCTGGTACTGTAGGAGTGTACCACAATGCCCAGCTAATTTTTGATTTTTTGTAGAGACAAGGTCTTGCTATGTTGCCCAAGCTGTCTCAAACTCCTAGGTTCAAGCAATCCTCCCACCTTGGCCTCCCAAAGTGCTGGGATTATGGTCATGAGCCACCGTCTGGCCTCTGAGTCACCTTTGAAAGCACCCATTCGTCTGACAGGTGGAGAATGGCCCCAGGAAGGTAAGAGTGGAGGCAGAGAGCAGATAAGCACCTCCTGGGGGTAGAAGTTATCCAGTGAGAGGGGATGGAGGGGAGAGATGGGGATGGGGGGATGGACTTGGGATGATACTCCTAGTAAGAACCAACAGGGTTTGCTGAAGAAGAGGGAGATCAAACATGAGTCCCATGTAGAGCATGGATCTGGGTGAACAGTGGCCGGTGGCTGGGGTGACTGTTTACTGACATGTGGCAGACCTGGGAAGGACAGGGCTGGGAGTGGAGGGTCAAGAGTTCTGTTTGGAGCATGTCAAGTGTGAAATGTTTACTGAACATGCAAGTGACGATGCTGAGTAAGCGGCTGGGTATGGTCTCCAGGAGACCAGGGAGGCCTGAGCTGAAGATGGGAACTGTGACTCAGTTATAGATGCATTGGAAAGCAGAGTAGAATAAGACCCCCCCGGGAAAAAACAGGGGCTCATCCCAGAGGGAGACCAGCATTCAGATACCAGGTAGAAGAAGCCTGCAAAGGAGACTGAGAAAGCACAGCTGGTGAGATAGGAGGAAGTCAATTCTAGGGATTGATTCCATTCAGACACCGTGAGCTGGCAAGTTCCACATCAACACTGTGCTTCCTTTAATGTATAAAATACTCTCTTTTTTTGACCACACAAAGGAGGAGTCTCCTGCAGAAGATCCATTGTTGACAGCCAGTTTTCCTGCCTTCACCTCCTGCTCTGTTTGCAGAAGTCAGACATCGGGGGGCATGTAACAACACAAAGGGTGCCTGGTCCTAAACCAGGAGAAGTGAGGACCAGTTGGAGGCCCAAACTTCACCTGCATGTAGATTACTTACGTACCTAATTCTGACTCTTGCCCCACATCTTTATAATAAAATAAAGTTTAACAGTAAAATAAAAATGAGCAGGATGTGGTGGTGCACAACAGCAGTCCCAGCTACTCAGGAGGTTGAGGTAGGAGGATCACTTGAGCCCAGGAGTTCGAGGCTGCCGTAAGCCATAGACATGCAACTGCATTCCAGCCTGAGTGACAGAGAAAGACCCTGCCTCAAAATAAAATACAAAAAAGAAGTCAGGCTGAGGCGGGAAGACTGCTTGAGCCCAGGAGTTTGAGACCAGCCCGGGTAGCATAATGAGACCGCGTCTGCTAAAAAAAAATAAAAATAAAAATAAGAAAAAGTCAGACATAAAATACTGTTGAGAGAATTAAGCGAGTCCCACCATCTGTAACTGCCAAAGCCCCAAAGTGGTCTTTGATCCCACTTTATTTACCCCCTCCCATATCTGACCTATCAACTAGTACCGTTGGTTCTGTCTTCTAAGAACTTGACATCCATCCACTTCTCACACCTTCATTGCCACCACCCTGACCCAAACCATCATCCTCTCTTTCCTGGACGACGACAGTCGCTTCCTAACTGGGCAGGGTTGGGCTTCTGCTTCAACACTCACTCTCTTAGCTTCATCCCCCTGGCAGCAGCCAGAGGCATCTTTCTAAAATATAAAGCAGAATGTTACCTTAAAACCCTCAAGTGAAATAACCTAAGTGATTATCAACTGCTTTCATAAATCACAGTACACCATGCAATGAAATGCTATGTAGACACACAAACAAAATGATGCTGAGAACGCTCCACCAATACTGATACTGAGAATCTCCAAGACGTGAAGTGGAAAAGGCAGAGTGTGACTGTGATGCTACTGTTTGTAAAAGGAAAGGGAGAAGGTGTGTGCATGATGTTTGATTGTATACGTGTGGAATATGTCTATCAGAACATACCAGAAACTTGGCCTACATGCCTCCAAGGGAGAGGATCTGGACAGGATCCCAGAGAGGACAGGTTGGGAAGGGAATTGTCTACCTTTGGTACTTCTGAATTTTGAACAGTCAGATGATCTGTTCAACAATCAATTCAATTAAAATTTTTATGTGAATTAAATAACGAACTCTCTTATCTTGCTCCCCATCTCATTTAACAGAAAAATCGAGTCTCCTCATCTACAAAGCCTCATCGCCCCCCCTGTCCATCTCTGCTTTCATCTTCCAGCACGTTTTAAGTTCCAGCCACAGCAGTGAACCTCACTGTGGTGAGCTTAGTTGTTTCTGAGGTTTTACTTTTACCGATCCCTGTACTGTAACCTCCTTGGGTAACCCAATGTGGCTCTGCTCAGAAATCATCTGGGAAAGCATCACTGGTACAGAGAGATCAGGACAGCCAGTAACGAGCAGAATTGATGAAAACATTGCAAAGCTTCATCAAATTGTGCGTTGAAATCACCGGCTGCCTGTGAGAAGCATAGCAGACCAAATAAAATTGATAGAGAAACAGTTAAAAAACCTTAACTGAAAATCTTGGCATGAGAAGGGTGTGTGCAAAAATGGTCCTGAAGGAGCTCTTGCATCATGACAATGCACCAGCTCACACAGCACTGTCTGGAAGGGAGTTTTTAGCCAGTAACCAAATAACTGTATTGGAACACCTTCCCTGCTCACTTGATCTGGCCCCCAGTGACTTTTTTCTTTACCCAAAGATAAAGGAAATATTGAAGGATGACATTCAGGATATCAAAGGTAATACGATGACAGCTCTGATGGTCATTCCAGAAAGAGTTTCAAAATTGCTTTGATGGGTATACTAGGTGCTGGCATCGGTGCATAGCTTCCCAGGGGGAGTTCTAAGGGTGACCATAGTGATATTCAGCAATGAGCTATGTAGCACTTTGTCTAGACCAAGTTTGCGAACTTAATTGTCAGACCCTGTAGAGACTCCAGTTCTAATCCTGGTTTTATTTCCCCTTCCCCCCAGCTGTGACCTTGCACAAGTCACAAACCCCCTGGATTTTGTGAGGATTAAATATCCCAGGAATGAAGAGCTGGCTCTGGTAAGCCTCACTGGAAGCAGGCTAAAAGGGAAGGACGGTTGCCCATTTCAGGAAGAGGAGGTGGGTTCCATCAGGCAAGGTGATGGAACCCAAGGTCTTGTAATCTGGGGATAAGAGGTCTCCACTTCCTGGACTTCTAACTCAATGTTCAGCATGTGAGCATAACAGGTTTTTCCTCCTTATCGCTTCGAATCCCGTGAGACCCCCTGCCTCTCCTCCAATGGGAACAGAGTCTATGTTTATGACCAACAAACAACCCTCATTACTGGGAATTGGTAGTTTGTCTTTTGATTTTCTTCATGTAAATGAGTGATATGTTTTGGCCTGGAAAGCAGTACATAGAGTTTCCAGACAACATCATCAAATTAAATGCCGTGACACACTGACTTAGGGAAGCTGTTTGTCTCGTTTTCTTAAAAGGAATGAAACGGTTGATCGGCTTTGCCACTGCATGTTTATTTGTTATAACAGATAGAAACACCAACACTTACAGCCAGAGAATTGAACCTGTATTCTAATCTAAGTGCCTAAATACAAAACTGTTTTCCAGACATAGTTGTTCATATTTTATTTTTGCAATGTAGACTGCAGCCTGCAGGAACAAGGGCTGGATTGGTAATGACCTGGAGGAGGTTGTGAATCTCTGAAATTTGACAACAGATGTCACTACTGCCACATTGCTCACAGAACCTTCATGCTACCTGGCGTTGCAGACTTCATACATTTTCTTTGGCACGATAAAAAGTTTTTGCAAAAATGCAGCAGCTTACTGTCACAATGTTCTGCTTCCTATGCCAAGCACTATACCATGTCTGACCTCAATGACCCCTGCAATGGCTTTAGGAAGTCACAACATAATCACAATTTTGTAGGCAGGGAAACTGAGGCTCAGAGTGGTCCGGTATTGCCAATGTTATGCAGAGAGTGACCCAGCCTATCTGTGCTCTTTCCTTCCATGCTGTCTCTGGCTACAGTCCAGCATCACCGTACACAGTTCCTAAAGTGTGGCTTCCTTGGAGAGAGGCTACCTTGCAGCTGTCCATCTGAGCCAATTAGAGCTACTCGAATTAGGAATGTCACACTGAAGCAGATGAATAGAGGCGGAGTGGGCTGAAATACAGAATTTAATCGAGCAAAATGATGGCACAGAAGTTCCAGAAGCGGAATCCCAGTAGGCCCCCCAGCCTGCAGCTCCCTGATGCTAAGTCACTGACATTTGAAAAGCTTGCTCCTGAACAAATTATGCATCCCATTTTCCTTTTCCACCTCCTCTCTGTGAAGTAGCAATCAGCTTTGTCATTCATTCTTCAGGAAACCAGCCAGGATATGCCACGGAGATGGCAACTGAGAACTTAAGATGTCTCTTTCTTGAAAAATCTGGGGACGAGGAAGCTGTGCTGTGCCTTTGATTCATGTCACTCTTTTTAACCCAGTGTGGAGAATGTGTTCATCACGTCACCAAAGCCCGCATGAGGAGGGGAGGTCAGGGATGGAAGAGAGTGAGGCCTGGCAGTCATCGTGGTCCCTAACTGCGGTCCCATCTAATCCAAATGGCCCTGCTAAGGAGCTATACACACCCTTCCCATTTCACAGACGGAGAAAGAGAGGCTTAGCAGTCATGTGACTTAGCCAGGGCCCAGAGCCTGGATTCTAGGCAAGTTCCTCTGATGGAAACCCTCTTGTTCACCTGTGAATCTCCATTCTTTGTATTGTCAGTGCCAGTCCCTCCTCCACGGTGGAGCAGCAGACACGAGACTTCCACTTCCAGGTTCTGGTCTAGGCTGGGCTGCTGTGGGCAGGCGCACCATCTCTCTGACCTCAGTTTCCAATGATAAAAGTCAGACGATAGTTGTTAGAGTTTCAAATCAGACACAGTCTACTCAGCAGCACTGCTGGAGTGCCTGTCTGGGCTTGAGGGTTGGTACCAGGCACTGAGGGAGAGGAGGGTCTCACACCTATGCTTGGGGGAACGAGCAGATGCAGACGTTTTGTGATCGAAAGCACCATATAAAAGTAAGCTACTGTGAAGTGAATTTCATTACCTCACTGAAATGTAGAGAAGATTCCTTTTCTAAGACTAGGTTGAAATTGTTCAAACAGTGCATCAACTAGAAAACTAATGAAAAATATACCCTCCAAAAAAGAATAGAAATAAGAGAGTTTGCCAAAGACAAACTTGGGTGTCTCGCTTTTTGAAAGCCTATAAACCTGGTGGACGGTTAAGTGGGCAGTGGGCCAGTAAGGGCAGGAGGAAGATTCTCCCCTCCAGGGTCCAGATGCAGTTTTGGTGCAGAGCATCTGTGCCGCCCGCCGCTAAGTGGGACTGCTTTCTTTGCTCAGGCGAAGGACTTCCACCAGCTTATTCATCAGTTCATCATCCATGGCTTCATTCATTCATTCACTCATTCTCGTCATTTCTCTTATATTTAGCATTTGGCATTGACGGCTTATACTCTACGACTGACTTCAAAAGAGTAATTAATGTTCAAACATGAAGAAAGAATGCTTCCTCTAGTGAAGGTGCTTACAACGGGAAGTTACATGTGTAAAATCTCTCTGTGATTCTGTTTCCCCCAGTAACCTGGCTCTGCTCCCCCCATCTGGCTCCTCATACAAGGCCTCCCACACAGGGTGCTAATAACCAGGCTGAAGAAGAAAGAGAGAGGACAGGGCCACGTGTGACACATGGGAACCTAGCGGGGAGGGGAGTGAACCCACTGGAGCCTGGGCAACTCCTTCTGACGGTGCTAAGGAGGTGGCTGGTGCCAGCTGAGTTAAAGGGCCCCCTTCTGGAGGAGACAGAGCAACCAGGAGCCCACAGTCACGTCCCAGGGTGCCAGGGATGGGGCTGGGGACCGGGCGCACTATGCCTCAGGTGTCTGCACCCTGCATTTGTTAGGATGTGAGGCTCCCCGGGCGCTCAGGAAAGTGTTTTGTTCAGGGGTCTACTGGCACTGAGGACCTTGAGGGATTCAACCCAGACTCACTCAACCCCAGAGCTCTCATTCTCCAGCCTATTCTGCATAAAAAATCACTCAGAGGCAATGGCAAAAACAAACACACCAAAAGCATAATCCAGAGCCTCACCCGCTTCTTCAAATTATGATCCTGGAGGTCTGGGTTGGAGGCAGAAATTCTCATGTTTGACAAGTTCCCAGACATTTGTGATGAGAGCCATCCACTCTGTCCCAGGTATCACTAAGGACGGTTTAACATTCTCGAGCATTCACCTAAATGACCCCAGAGCTAAAATGAACTCAGCATGTGCCAGGCATGCTTCTGAAGGCAGGTTAACTCACTGAATCCTCCTCACAAATCCATGAGGAGGGAGCTATCATTATTGCCCATCTCATATTCTATTATTATGTTATAGTCATTGCATTATATACTATAAATCATGAATGGGAGCAATGTAAGTTGAGGTCAAGGAAGACCTCTCTGACATATACAAACAAGGAAATTGAGGCCTAGAGAGGATACATATGCTCAATACCATAGAACTTTTTTTTTTTTGAGTTGGGATCTCATTCTGCTGCCCAGGCTGTAGTACAGTGGCATAATCATGGCTCACTGCAGCCTTGAACTCCTTTTGCCTCAGCTTCCTGAGTAGCTGGGACTACAGGAGCGCACCACCACACCTGCTAATCTTTAAATATTTTTGTGGAGACAAAGTCTCACTTATGTTGCCCAGGCTGGTCTCGAACTCCTGAGCTCAAGCAATCCTCTCACCTTGACCTCTGAAAGTGATAAGATTATTGGTGTGAGTCACCACACTTCGCCAATGCCATAGAACTTGTAATGGCCAGGTATGGTTCAGGACATCAAGAACCAGGCCTCTGAACCACCAGGCTAAACAGCCTCTCAAAATGCTAGAGGAGCCAGGGAGGGAGTGACTGATGTCACCTAAGATGCTGGCTGGGGAGGAGAGAGGTTGGTCGGGGGGACCTTCAGAAAGACATTATGAGCTAGGACTACTGAGAGCTAAACTCCAAGCCATGGAGGTGGGCGAAGGCCCTGAAGACAGAAATAACACCCTGGTAACACTCGCAACAGTGAGCAGGCAGAGAAGGACCATGGTCTGGGTGTTATGGTCCGCATGAATGCTCGGCTGCTATCTCTTAACGCCATAAATTGAGCGGTAGGGAACTGGCTGAAAGAAACTTATTTCTGAGCCGGGCTCGGTGGCTCAGCCTGTAATCCCACGCCTTTGGGAGGCTGAGGTGAGTGGATTGCCGGAGCCTGTGGGTTCGAGACCCGCCTGGGCAAGCGAGACCTCATCTCTACAATAAATCAAAAAATTAGCCGGATGTGGTAGCGCGCGCCTATAATTCCAGCTACTTGGAAGGCTGAGGCGGAAGGCTCGCTGGAGCCCAGCAGGTCGAGGCTGCGGTGGCCGGGAGCGGTCACTGCACTCCAGTCTGGGTGACGGAGTGAGACTCCAACCCAAAAAAAGAAAAAAAAAGAAAAAAAGAAACTTATTTCCGAATTCGACTTCAGGGAGCAGAATTTGGCTCTTGGCATTTCTGGAACCCATCCACTTGCCCTTTCGTTTCCACAGTCCATTTTCATAAGTTAAGGGTTGCTGGTACCCATATGTTGACTATGTGACTGACAGAGCATCGTAGAGAACTTAAGTTACAGCTGCATTTTGTCAACAGTAATATTTATGGTCTGCATCTCGTGGCGCCAGCTACCAAAAGGTAGCTCATAGTATTATCAGTAACACCAAACTGAAGAGTTGGATAAGCTTGCCATAGAGTAAAGGAGTGGACAGAGCCTCTTACAAAGTAAAACATTATTCACTACAACATATTGTTGATTAGTAGTTATAACACGCAAAAAGTTATATAAATTACAAGGCTTATTGCTACACGATTGCTATTATTTTCAAATAGGGATTCATTTCTCTCAGTTGAGTGAGAGCAGTCTACAGTGGGTTAAGGGTTCTTTGAAGTGACTTAGCGGGAATGTATAGGAGATAAGTGGATACGCTTTCTTTTGCAAATTCTCAGGAATGTAGGTGCAGGCCCCCTGGAAGTCATGCCCTTCTTTAAGGGCTGTTGACATATGGACAGACAACAGTGTGTGAATGTGCAGAGAGAAGGCTACAGGCAGGGATGGGGAGGAGGGTTGGGGCCTGGTGCTTGGCGACCCAGACCCCGTGCCAGGCAGTGTGCCAGCTACAGCAACAGTCCCTTGTCTCCTGGCTTCTGTGGGCTCTCTGATCCTTCAAAAGGAGGGCCTTGGAGAAAAGTTAGGCCAGTCGCTTTGTATTTCCTCTGAGAGCTCAGAGGCCCAGAGAAAAGGGGCTCATTTGAGCTCATACCACCGGTTAGGAGCAGAGAGAAAGGACCCAGCCACCAAGAACCAAGGGGAGAGGGAATTGACGTTGGCTGAGCCGGGCTCTGAACCAGGGATTTGACACTTGTGCCCTTGTCTCACTGTCTGGTCTAACCCAAGAAAGAAAGGGAGAAATTCCTAAAAACTGGTCCAAACACAGTGCCATGCAACATCCCCAAGAAGGGCACTTCAGTCTTGTGAAAGGCCTAAGAGGACAAGCCCAAAGCCGGAGGAGGGGCTTGTGAGTGAGATCCGTGGTTCTCCAAGTGTGGCCCTAGAACAACAGCAGCATCAGAAATGCAGTCTCAGCCCCGCCCCAGACTTGCTGAATTGGGCACTCTGGGGACAGGACTCAACGATAATTTGTGTTTCTACACCTGCTTCCACCACCAGGCTAGACCGTCCCACGGTGGGTGGGTGCCCTGTTCTTCCTCCAAGTCAGTTTCTGCCATGTCCCCTTGGTCTCACAGTTTCTGGGGATTTATCTTAATCTCCTGATTGACTTCTCCAGTTCATTACACACACACACACACACACACACATACACACACCATGTGCTTGGTACTTTTCCAGCAGCTGAGGATTCAAGAAATAGATTCTGGTTGGGGAGTGAACGAGTATATATAATAAACAGATAAATAGACTGACACTTGGAGAACCACGGATCTCACTCACAAGCCCCTCCTCCGGCTTTGGGCTTGTCCTCTTGGACTTTTCACAAGACTGAGGCGCCCTTCCTGGGGATGCTGCATGGCACTGTGTTTGGAACACACACACACACACACACACACACACACACACACACACACGATCAATAGGTTGGCACAGGTAGTGAAGGAGGGTTAAACCGTATTTCTGTTTGGAAAACAATCTCGCAGCCAGAAGCACTTCCAGAGAGAGACATCCCAAGTGAGTGTGACAGCCCGGGCCTACTTGACCCACCCGAGGGTGTCAGCATTGGCAAGTGGGCACAAGTGGCCTCTTGAACAGACTCATTTCCGGCTCCATTGTTTTCAAATGCAGGCTTCTGGCAGGACTTCAAAAAGACTGCTCTAAACCAGCGTCAGTGCAGCCACAAAGGTGTGCTGCTGTCACTTTCCTCACCCTCTGAGGCTGAAGTGTAGCCCCCAGTCCCTGGCCCTCATGCTGCAGCTTCCCCTGACTCACTGCTCTAGCTCAGGTCCTTCCTGCTCTTCTGCGGGAGAGCTTCCTCTGGCCTAGAAATGCTGTTCCCCAGGCCTTTGCAGGAGCCTGCTCTGTCACTGTAAACACGTCTCTGTTCAAATGTTGCCTCATCACAGAAGCCTCCCTGGCCACTCCAGCTAAAGTGCTCACCCATCCCCATCCCACTCTACTCACCACATTTTCATTTTCTTCCACCTGACATTATTCAGTCTATTTATCTGTTTATTATATATACTCGTCCACTCCCCAACCAGAATCTATATCTTGAAGGCATAGTTTGTTTTGTGTGCCACTGAATCCTCAGCTGCTGGAAAAGTACTAAGCACATGGTAGAAACTGAATAAATCCTTGTTGAATGGATGAATGAATGAATGAATGAATGAGGACTTTATGACATACTTGGCTGAGGTAACCAGCTGCGTCGGGCAGGTCTTGACCTTCACCCGGGGCTATAGTCTAGGTCAGAAGCAGTGATTAATTATTCATTCATTCACTAATATTCCAGAAATATTAATTGATTCCCATTAAGTACAAGGCTGTAAGCATGAGGGAATATAATAATTATTAAAAACAAGCAATATATATACTGGGGTGCCAAAAATGTATACACATTTTAAGTGATGTTATCTATGTATTCCTTTTCGAAGTTGAATTGAATTACAGCAGCGATATGCAGTATGACATTTGCCCAAACGATGGCATTCACCAAAGGAATGCCAGCGTCACCATGTGGCAGGTGGGACAGTCAGAGAAAATGGCAGAAGCATGGTTGTCATTCGAGGAGCACAAGATCATTTTGAATGGTATTTGAAATTCAAGCATGTTGTGGAAGTACAATGACCACGGAGGAATGAGTATGCAACAGAACTTCCAACACACCTAACAACTGCACACATTTGTGAGATGTTTGAGACGCATGATCCTCTGTGTGATGTGCACAAGAGAAGATCTAGGAGGCTTCACACAGCAACGAGTCCTACGGTAATTCACCATCATCAGAAGTGTCTGGATGCTGATGGGAACCACTTTGAGCACCCCCTGTAATTGCAGAAGTCAAATGTGACTTGTATTCATCTTTTGCTATTGGTCTATATTGAGTATTAAAATTTTAATACAGTTTTTTCCTTTCTTAAAATGTGTATACACATTTTTGGCATCGTGTGTGTGTGTGTGTGTGTATGTGTGTGTGTGACCAAAAAAATGCATATACATTTTAAGCAATGTTATCTATGTGTTTTTTCAAAGTTGAATTAAATTACAGTAGCAATGTGTACTATAACATTAGCTCAACTGTGCTTCTACCATTTTCTCCTTTTTTAAATTTTTATTTATTTATTTATTTATTTATTGTAGATATGAGATCTCTCCAAGTTGCCCAGGTAGGTCTCAAACCCATGGGCTCAGGCAATCCTCTCACCTCTGCCTCCCAAAGTGCTGGGATTATAGGCGTAAACCATTTCGCCAGGTCTCTACCATTTTCCTGCCTGTTACATGGTGACACTGCCTTTTACATGGTGACACTAGCATTCATTTGATTAATGCCATCTTTTGAGCAAACACCACACTTACAATGTATATACATTTATATATATATATATATACATATATACATACATACATATAATATAATATCCATATTATAGGTGGTGGGCAAGCACTCCAAAGATAGATCACCTAGGTTCAAACCCCGGCTTTCCCATTTACTATCTGTGTATCCTTGGGGAAATTACGTAATCTCTCTGTGCCTCAGTTTTCCAATATGTAAGAAGAGGATAATGGTAGCATTCACCTTGCAGAATTATTGTGAGGATTAAAGCAGCTAATATCTGTAAAGTGTTTAGAAAAATGTCTGACTCAGAGTATACATTCGGTAATGTTAGTTTTCACTATTATTATAAAATTTAATGTTGACTGGTATTGTTATCCCATTGAACCTACGAAAAACTGAAGTATAGAGAAGTTAAGGCACATGTCCAACATTGTTAGGCAAAGTGGTAGAAACAAAATTCAGATCCTAAGCTCTTAACCATAAGCCCTAAGATTATCAGACATCTTAGTAGCAGAGATAGATAGGACTGACTGGGTAGGTTGATTCTTGTGCAAAGTTCCAAAATAGTCAGGGAAGTTTGTGAGGACAGACTAAAGGATGAATAGTTCTAAAGTAATTAAGTTACCTTGCCAACGCCTATTCATTTGTTAATTTTTCGTACATATGCTAAGTCATAGGCCCATTGCAGGAGGGTGGAAATATTGAGACAAAATAGACATGGATCCCGACTTAGAGATGAAGGTCTAGTGGAAGACATATGCCAGTAAACAGAAAACTATAGCACCAGGATGCTACAGGTATTGTGAATGAACATCTTTTAAGCTAGGCCCTACCTGATGTCACCTTTCTAGATGGAAAAACTATGCTAGCCTTGGTTCAGGTTCATTAAGTTTAAGGCCAATGAGAATGCCGTTGGCTACAAGTAACAAAAATGTACGCTAAAGATTTTGTTAAAACTTCACATAACAATAAGTTGGAAAAGTCAGTAGACAGGAAAATTTCAGGGTTGGCCAATTAAAAGATCCAATGTGACAGGCAAGAGAGTCAAAGAAAATGGCGGAGGCATCGTTGTTTGAGAAGCACAAGACCATTTTGAAGTGGTCTTTGGAATAACTTTGGGAATGGCTGCATGAGGAATTTAGTAGAATTTTCCCTGGTGAAAAAACTGTAGCTGGTAAAAATTATTTTTAAAAACAGTCATTTAAAGTCTCTGGAAGTTGTCTTACAGATGTAGAGCAAATGAAGAAACAACATTTCGTGGTAAGAACAGTAAGCGTCTGAGGCGTCTGAGCCATGGCGTGTTCCCTCTGCCTTCCTCCAGGTCCGCATAGTGAAGCTCTGCCACAGGTGGGTGCAGATGAGAACGTAGGACTCCCTCTTCCTCCAGATTCTAGCTTAGGGTTAGAAGATTGCAGGTCACCAGAAATTCTGACCCCCACTGGCTCCATGTTGTAGAGGCTAAATTCCAGGCCAGAGTAGCTGAGAGATCTGGCGCTACCTTCCCTTCCCAGTCCTCACTCACAGGGTGGAAACTCCACTCCAAGCACGTTGGGCTGAGAACACTGGGGCCCTGATTGCCCTTGCTCCAGGTTGCTCATGAGGCAGAGGTTCCACAATGGGAGACGTAGACTGAGAAGAACAGAGGCTACTGCCACCACCATCTCCCCACTTGAAAAGTAGGAAGGTCACTGCAAGAGGAGGAGGTGCTGTCTCCAACCCAGCTCTGACTCCCTCTCCCCAGAGAGAGGCCTTAAGAAGAGAGAGCACCAAAGCTTTTCCACAAGATGACTGGCTTTACTGTGAATGAAGTGTGAGGGAAGTTCAAATCTAATGATGCTCTTGAAAACAATGAATATTTTGGTGATCAGCAATTACAAAAAGAGGAATAGCTCCTTGAAAACAAGAAGCTGAGACCTAGACCCTCTAGTAGTTTGACAGGAAGAATCAGGGAAAAAGACAGCTAAGCAGAAACCTCTTGGGATCAGAACAAGACTCAAAGACTTGAGAATACCTGAAAAGGGGCCCAAGTTTCATAGGATTTGACTGTAGAGCAATTTATGCCTCACAGCACGGTGAAAAACAACAGAGCAATCAGCCACCAATTAATGGAGGCTAATATCTAGGGTGATACCAACAGAGACAGACAGCTTAACCAGGAGAGAAAGGAAAAAGACTGTCAAAGAGTGCCCTGCTAGAACCAGTGGCATCCCAGGAAGACTGTGCTCATGCCCAAGGCTGAGATCTCCGAGAAGCAGCCTGCTCCCTGCGAGGGAAACAGCCTTGACTGAAATATAAATAGAACATTTATATTATATAACAGAAGCAGGCCTTATTTCTCTTGTCCTTTCGTACTGAAAGAAATGTCAAATAGATAGAAACTGACCTGGATTGCTCCAGCAAAGTCATTAACCAAATATAAAAAGCAAACAACAAATCTGGGAGAAGGCAGGGACTCAGTATTCAGAGTTGCTACAATATATCATCTAAAATGTCCACTTTTTAATAAAATTGTGAGACTTGCAAAGAATTATAAAAATATGTGAAAATGAAACAATACCCTCTTAAATAATCAATGGACGGAAAAAGAAATCACAGGGGGAATTTGATTAACACTTGTATGCCAATAAATCAGGTAAACCAAAGGAAATGCACAGATTCTTTAAAAGAAACAACTACCAAAATGGGCTCAGGAAGAAACAGAAAATCTGATCTATAGCAAGTAAAGACACTGAATCAAAAAAACTTCTCACAAAGCAAAGTTCAGGCTTAGATGACTTGGTGAATTCTATCAAACATTTAAAGAAGAATTAATATCAGTTGCTCACACACTCTTCCAGAAAAACAGAGGAAGAAAGAAGACTTTCTAGGTAATTCTTTGAAGCCAATATTACCCTGATACTAAAATCAGGCAAAGACATTACAAGAAAACTATAGATCAATATCTCTCATAAATACAAATGCAACAATCCTCAAAAAAAATTTCTTTAAATCAAGTCTAGCAACACATAAAAAGTATCATAAACCATGACCAAGTGAGCTTCTCCCAGAAATGCAAGGTTGGTTTAACTTCCAAAAATTTATTAATGTGATATACAATATTAATAGAATAAAGGATAAAAACAACATGATCATCTCAATAGAGGCAAAAAAGCATTTGGGAAAATGCAGCACCATTTTGTGGTTAAAAAATGAAAACAATTTAGAAATAGAAAGGAATATCCTCAATTTGATAAAGGGCATCTATGAAAAACCAATGCTTACCATTATTTATAATGATGACAGACAATATTTTTCCCTTTAGATCAAGAGCAAGAAAAGGATGTCCATTCTCAAGACTTCAGTCCATCACTTCTATTCTGGAAAAAAATTAGGCAAGAAAAATAAATAAAGACCTTTAGATTGGAGAGGAAGAAGTAAAACTATCTCTATCTGTACCTGAAATAATTTTGTATGCAGAAAATCCTGAGAAATCCACTCAAAACTATTATAATGAATGAAAAAAATCAGCAAAGTTTCAGGATATAAGATAAATATACAAAAAAATTGTATTTCTATATGCCAGCAATGAACAATCTAAAAATGAAATTTAGAAAACAATTCCATTTACAGTAACAGCAAACGGAAAAAAATACTTAGAAATAAATCTGGAATCTGAATAAATGGAATGATACTCCATGATGATGAATTGGAAGACTTAATATTTTTAAGATGACAACAATCTTCAGATTGTTCAGTAAATTTCAGTGTAACCTTTATCAAAGCCAAGCTGCCTCTTTTTGCAGAAATTGACAAGGTAATCTAAAATTCATATGGAAAGACAAGGAATCCAGAATAGCCGAAACAATACTGAAAAAGAACAAGTCAAAGTATTCACATTTCTTGACTTCAAAACTTAATATAAAACTACAGTAACCAAGACAATGTAGTACTGACATAAACGTAGACAGACATAGCAATGAAACAGAATTGAGAGTTTAGAATTCTCTTACATTTATGATCCATTGGTTTTTAACAATGGTCCCAAGACAATTCAATGGGGGAGAGAAACGTCTTTTCAACAAATGGTTCTGAGAAAACTGAATATCCTTCTGAAAAAAAAAAAGTTATATCTCTAGTTCACATAATCTACCAAGATCAACTTAAAGTTGATAACAAACCTAAATAGAAGAGCTTAAAGTATAGGTATCTTAGAAAAATATAAGAGGAATCTTCTGATCTGGTTAAGCAAAGATTTTTTTATATGTGATTCCAAAAGTGCAAATGATAAAGAAAAAAGTAGATAAATTGGTCTTCCTTAAAATTAACAACTTTTGTGCTTCAAAAGAAGCACCAACAAAGTGAAAAGACAACCCAGAAAATGGGAGAAATTATTTGCAAATCATCTGATAAGGAACAAGTATCCAGAATATATCAAGAATTCTTACAACTCAATAATAAAAGACAAACCAATTCTAAAATGGGCAGAGGATATGAATGAATAAATATTTCTCCAAGGAAGATACACAAAAAGTCAATAGCACATGAGAAAATGCTTAATGTCATTAGCCATTAGGAAAATGCAAATCAAAGCCCTGTGATAACTCTTTACACACCCTAGGATGGCTATAATGAAAAGGACAGATAATAACAAGTATTGTCAAGAATGTGGTGAAATTGGTACCCCCAAACATTGCTGGTGGGAATGTAAAATGATGCGATCACTTTGGAAAACAATCTGGCAGTTTCTCAAAAGGTTAAGCACAGCGGTACCTTATGACCCAGAAATTCCACTTGTAGGTGAATACCCAAGAGAAATGAAGACATAAGATGTTTAAAGCAGCATGATTCATAGCAGACCCAAAGTGGAAACAACCTAAATGTCCGTCAACTGATGAATGAATAAATAAAACATGGTATACCTATACAATGGAATATTATTTAGTAATAAAAAGTAATGAAATACTGACACAGGCTCCAAAATGAATGAGTCTTAACAAATTATATTATGTTAAGTGGCCGGGCACAGTGGTTCACACCTGTAATCTCAGCACTTTGTGAGATGGAGGTGAAGAGGATTGCCTGAGCTCAAGGATTCGAGTCCAGCCTGAGCAACATGGCGAGACCTCGTCTCTACAATAAATAAATAATTAGCTAGGTGTGGTGGCACATGCCTGTGTTTCCAGCTACTGGGAAGGCTGAGGTGGAAGGATCATCTGAGCCCAGCAGGTCGAGGCTGCGGTGGCCTAGGTGACAGACTGAGGCTCTGACAAAAAAAAAATTACATTAAGTGAAAGAAGCCAGCCATAAAGAGTTAAATATAACCACATATTATATGATTCCATTATGTGAAGTGTCCAGATTAGGCAAATCTATAAAGATAGAAAGTAATTTAGTGTCTTCCCAAGGTTGGGGAAGTGGAGAGAAAATGACAGGTGACTGTTAATGAGTAGTGTCTATTTCTGTGGTGATGAAAAGTTTCTGGGAGTAATGGTTTGCACAACTCTGTGAATATCCTTAATACCATTAAATGTGAATAGATCAATTATATGGTACGTGAATTATATCTCAATCGAGCTGTTTTTTAAAAAGTTTCATCTTTGCCATATTCAGTGCCAGATTGTTTTCATCTAACTTCTTCATAGTCACAAAATGACTGCCATGGCTCCAGGCATCATATCTTCATGAAACAATATCTAGAACAAAATACAAAAGTGTATACTAGAAGGATTTCTTTCTCATATTTCTTCGAGAAAAAAGGAACTTTTCTCAGGAGCTCTCATGCTGACTTTCTCTCACAATTCATTGGTAAGAACTGGATCTCATGTCCACTCTTACTGTAAGGAGAATATCACTTTTCTGCTCAAAACCCTTCTAAGGTTTTCCTTCTTACTCTGGGCCAAAGCCCTTATGATGGTCTACAATCTCTTAAGTGACAGAAGCCCTGCTCCTTCCCCTTCATTGTTACTCTCTAGAATTTATGAGGTCCCTGGATGGCAATTCTGTGTTTCATGTGTCTCACCAACAGCTCAGGCCTGAACTATGCTTTGACCCCAGCCCAACCTTTCACAAATCTACCTGTACCCTTTGCTCTAAAACAAAGACACTGCCTTGCCAAGGGTGCTGTAAATGTTTTTGAAGTGGGGACGAGTCTAACTCCAAGAAGCTTTAGCATTGTTCAAAGAAACAATTACTAAATCACACCCACAATTCAAATTTTTTGTGTTTAGTTAAGGAATAATTTGTGTCTATCTGGTATTTTTAAGTACTTGCACTATTTAATATTACTTGTTACATTGGAGTATCTAAAAGATTAGCTTATTATCCCAATTAAAATGTGTAATTGGTTTAGATGTATGATTTTACATTAAAGCATATAAGTGATTTTATTAAGTTTATTAACTGATTTGGAACATTTAAGAAGGCTTAGAGTCACCATCTTACAAGCATTATTTAAAAGGTTTTGTTTATTAGACAGATAATTAAAGTACCTAAAAAGAAAACCAACTATCTTGACTTTACTAATACAGTTTAAAATATTTAAGTTAATTGATTATTAACGTTTACTAAGGCTGAGCATGGTAGCTCATACCTGCAATCCCAGCACTTTGGGAAGCTGGGGTAGGAGGATTGCTTGAGCCCATGAGTTCTAGACCAGCCTGGACAACATAGAGAGACAATCCCTACAAACCCCTGCAAAATAAATAAATAAATAAATAAATAAATAAATAAATAAAATTAGTTGGGTGTGGTGGTGGACACCTACAATCCCAGCTACTCGGGAGGTTGAGGCAGAAGGATTGCCTAAGACCAGGAGGTCGAGACTGGTGAGCCGTGATGGCGCCCACGCCCTCCAGCCTGGGTGACGGAGTGAGACGCCGACTAAAATAAATAAAGAAATAATAACGTTTACTAGATCTAGAGGCAGACTAGTAAGATTTACACATTGAACTTGCAAGTGGAAAGCACAAGGCTTTCCATTTCTAACCTTGGTATGTGTGATCCTCCACCTAAAATTTAAGGTAGCCAGAAAGAGTTTTTTCTGTGTCTAAAAGTCACCCTCAGTCCACCCACACGGATAGCTCAGGGAGGGGCACATGACCCACTGGAGCCAATGAGTTACGAGAAAATGTTTGCCAGGATTTCTGGGAAGGCGAGGCTTTTTTATTTATGTATGTTTTTCCTACAGAGGCTACCAGAGCATTCTCTCTCCCTCGCTCTCTTCCCTTAGTCAATACTGTAGACAATGTGAGGTCTAGAGCGGAGTCACCACTGTCTGCACAGGAGAACCCGACCTGTTTTGCGATGGAGCAAACAAGGAGCTCAACAAGGCAATGCTGTGAGATCAAAAGAAACTGGGCCCTTGGTGGCATCATTTAAGCTGCTGGACCCACACTTACCTGAGCCTACGCCAGACTCTTTGGTAACACGGGCCTGCGAATTCTCTTTTCTGTTTAAGTCAGTTTGAGTGGGGATTTTCTGAACACGTCCTCGTTGGTAGGATCCCGTAGAGTGCCATGGCTTGGGCCGGGATTTGGATTTAGATATAAATGGGTTCAAATCCTGACTTAATAATACTCACTGGCTGTGAGGTCTTGGCCAATTCTTCTCCCCTCTTGGTCTCAACCCTCTTCTGAAAAATGGCAGTCACTCCTCCGCCCATAAGGTACCCAGCACCGTGCCTCTCCAACGCTGTCAGTGCCCAATAAATGTGCTCGTTCAGCATGTTCTAGGCGCTGGTGACTGATCAGGAATGGAGTTCCTGCCCTCATGTACAAGTCCATTCTTTTCCTCTTTCTCCTTTTATTTTTGTATACTCACACCATACATACCCTCAAAGTAACTGAGGAGCTGAGCTGAGTTCCTGCTCCCCATCCACTAGCAATGCAGGGTCAGTTATCTCCCTTCCACAAAATCACACCAGTGCATTTTCTTCCTCTGTCAAGAATCCCAGGATCCCCTTGGTTTACGTTGCTTTCATAGTTTATTGTTCTCACTAGACTCGGGGCATCTCACCGACACCTGGCATAAGACCTGGAACATAGTAGGTGCTTAATAAATGTTTGAGGAAGAAATAAATCTAAGCACAAACAAAGCTCTTAAGATTCTCATCTTGTCTGTTTCCTCATATATGTAAAATGGAGACAATGGTTACTTGCTCCTGATTGAGTCTTCCTGCCCATGAATGCCTACTCCCGTGCCCCTTTCTCAGCCATCTCACCTCCTGTTTGATGGCCCATTTCTCCAGTGGGATCTTGGAGCTGTTGGTGATTAAGGGACTAAAACAATAGCAAGCTAACAGCTGATGTGGTGGCATCCATCACTGGAGTCATTTTTGCTGCTTTGGACTTGCCAGTGGATGAGATTGAGATACACCATTAACTTTGATGCTTCACTGGAGAGCTGTTCTGTGCCTTTGGTAATGATACTTGGCAGTTCCTCTCTGTTCTCTACCGGGGCTGGAGCTGAGCCTGTGGGTCCAGGCATCTGATTAAATTGTCCTCTGAATTTGTCTTTAATTCTCAAACATGAGTAAAACCAAATCGTCCGGGAGCAGTTTCCTTCATCCACCTCTACGCCAGTTAGAAATGTGACCAGTGCAGGAGACAGAAAGTCTGACTACAATGTCTATAGTAAGCCAATCTGTGTTTAGTTTTCTAACATAAGAGGCAGCTGGAAGATGGCTGCTGATTTTGGTTGAACAGCTCAACTAGGTTAGGAAACATGGCTCTGATTCTCTTGACCTTTCCCTCATAGTAACAAGACGGCTGCCACCATACCAACCATCATGCCTGTGTACAAGAGAGAAGGGAAGAAACAAAAGCTTCCAGAATTTCTACTCTCACCCTACAACCAACCTGGCAGACTTTTGCTTAGGTCTCTTTAGCCAGAAGTGGATCACAGGGCCACCCTTAACTAGGGACGAGTGGAACAGGACTAGGCACACAGTTTTCTTTCTGGGCATGTCTTCCTCAACCTTCTTCAGATGCTATTACAGTTGTGCTCAGGGATTAGTGCTTGGAGTGGCCGTCTTCTCTGGTTTTTTCCAACCCCTGTGTGAGCTAGGGCCTCCCTGCTCCTTGAGATCCAAGCATGGTTGGCTAGAATGCTCGGCACCAGGCCCTGTTAAAGATTTCCTTAAGGTAGCTGTGATTTCCAGGTTCGGGCAGGGGCATGGCTGAGGCCCTCAACGTCAATTCCAGCTTTGGGCACCTGTTTCCCCAGGGGTTGTCTCTGTTCCACACGGAGTCTCTTCAGATATCTCCCATTCAGCTCCATCCTCTCCACCGTCACCACCAACCCCAGCCAAAGAGAAGAAAATGAGTTCACACAAAGCATTTGTGAAGATGGCAGACTTTAGTGGAGTGTGGAAGTCACGGGAAAGAGTTGCAGTGTGCGCCATTCTGCACACAACATAAAACTGCATCACCCAGCCCGGTTCTTTAAGATCCTCCCAGCCTCCCGGGACCAGGGATTTCATCCAGGCCATTTCCCTCACACAGCCCAGGCCCGCCATCTCTCTGCTCCCCTCTCCTTTCTCTCTGCTGTCTTCTGTCTCCTTTCCTACATCGTCCCTGGAGTAAAGCATAGTTCTCAGCCAAACAGATGTCGCAGGCAGAGCAGTCTGACTTTTTCTCTTTGGTGCCCGTGTTCCCATAGTGATTTATCAAGGTATTGTTCTTAACAAAGAGAGTTCCCCACTGCTACTCTCCATCAGAGAAACCCTGGTGCCAAATATTAACACAATGCAATTCTACCTTGTTATACATACAGCATCTAGTGGTGGAGTGGTCAAGGTCTCGATTTACTCTCAAGTTTGGGCTTACTAACTAGCTTGAAAAAGGAGTAGCTCACCATGGCCCCACAGTACTTGCTAGATTCTCCACATTGATGTTTGGGATTAAGGCTCGGCCAACCGTAACATCTTCTCATGCCTCTCCCTTGCCGCGACCTTCCTTATGTACATACCTACCAAGGGTGAGACGGCAGAGAGTGTTGCCTTCTTTTTTGCTTATATGCAATGAGTGTGTATACGTGAGTATGAGCATATATAAAATCTCACATAAGGCGTCCATGTTCATCACCTCACTGGATTTCCCAGAAATCCCAAGGCAGGGATGAGAAGGTCTGTTCTGCACCCGGACCTGCCTAACTTTGGGCCTATATGACTTTGAGTTCCGACTCTGAGTCTTAGAGAATCCCACAGGAAGAATTAGGATTCTCGGTTGCAAGTAAAAGGGACCTCCCCTCTCCCCTAGCCAAAGGTAGCTGGGGTGGGGGGGAGGCGCAGGAAGTAAGGATACAGTTGTTTCTTCTGAAGTTCCAAGCACAAAGGTAGAGGTGAAACTCGGGACCCAGATGGCCTTTAAGAGACTCTTTGTCACTTCCTGCATTCTGCAGCCTTTTCCTTCAATGCAAAGGGGTGTTCTCTGCTTCTCTGTCATGGTTACCAAGAGCTGTAATGCTTTTACATCTCCTCCTTTCAAGAGACCAGCCCAAACTAAGCTCTTGCTTGGTCCCAAATAAGTATTTCTAGGAAAGAGATTGGTTCAGCCAGGATCAAGGATCTACCCTCGTTCAATCAGCTGTGGGGGGTGGGATGGGGTCACATTCTTATTGCTTACATATGAAAGCCCCTATGGTAGTTGAACTGTTTCCAGAGAAAGTTAGGCAAGGCATCCCCAAAGGTATCCAGTGTACTCAAGAAACACTAAGGCCTTCTAACCTCTTCCTTCCCACATATCAGGCATTTTAGCTTCTGCAGTTGTGAATGGATAAACATGGGAATTTCCATCTACCTCACAAAGGAGCTGGTGCTGGCCTGGCCACAGGGATGCCTCTTGTGTGTTTCCTTACCCCTGGGTGCCTTGTCAACATGTACACAGCTGGCCTAGCTCTGATCTAAACACATGAAACCCATCCCAGCATCTCCTAGCTCTGAGGATAACAGAGTTCTCATGCATAATGAACACAGTAGATAGGCTTGATTATCCACTAGTCTAGCTAACAATGGGAATGCTGATAGAATGAACAAACCCCTTGGGAAATACAATTTGCCAAAACTGACACAAGATGAAACAAAAAATCTGAATAGTGCTATATCTATTAAAGACATTTATTATCACAAACCTTTCTACAAAGAATACTACAGACCCAAGTGGTTTCACTAGTGAATTCTACTAATATCTGGTTGCGTCTAGAAGGTCTTTCTGAACTGCAGAGAATGTAGACCAAAAAATACATTTTCCAACTCTCATGCAGCTGGGGATCTGGATGTATTTGTCATTCGACCAGTCACATACACTCGTGCAAGACTTACGTATAGAACTGTGTGAGATGGGGAATGGGGAGGACACAAGGCACTGACTTGATCCACATGGGTCACAAAAGAGACAACAAGGTTCTAGGGCCAGCAGCTAGGGCAACTTTCACTTTAGCAGGTGGCTTTCTGACTGGTGGAGACAGTAGCTCACTTGGTCAGCCAGTTCTGCAGTGTGGTTTTGGGAGTCACTCCTGGAAGATGAGCCTCGAGGCTGTTTCCTCAACTCTTCCAACACTTCTGTAAGTAGCTTAAGACTCAGGATGGATTCCTTTGTATAAATTAGCAAAAGTAATTCTGTTCTCTGAAACTGACTGACATATAATCTTCCAGCCCTGGCCTTGGAACTGCCACCTTTAGGAAGCTTTCCTGGATTACCCAGACCCTCATGAAGACCCCACTCCCACAGCCCTCCAATGGCATTTGCAAGCTGCCTTGGATAGTTCATTCGTTTTGCTGAGACTGTGACTCCCTAAGGGCAGGGCCTGCAAACCTACTTCCTCATACGTCCCACCGGGCTCTTGCTCATCTCTTGGGTCCTGCAGCAAACTGTACCTTGGATGCTATGGTGCTCAATAAGGAAAATTCACCCTGGAAAGCAGACCCACTGGGGGGAGAGGCAGAGACTTGAGGTTGTCGTACCTGTTTTTGGCTTTTGCTCTGAGTGGATCTACAGACTTACAGGACAAAGACACAGAGAGCAATGAGCACAGGAGTTTGGGCCAGACAGGTCTGAAATCCCAAATCCGCGTGAATCCTGTGGTCCCAGATCCGCGGCTGCCACCCTAGAGACCAGGACAGGTGACATCACCTCTTGGAACCTCAGTTTCCTCATCTGGGAAACGTGACTAAAAGAGTGCCCCTAGGAAGAGAGCTGTGTACTTTGCTCCTGGTACAGTGTGTGGACTCAGGCAACGAATCCTGTGGTTTTAATCATTCTATAATCTCTGAATGGGAAGGACTTTGGAAACCATCTGGTCTACTCCATTCCTCCATTTTATAGATGGGGAAATGGAGACTCAGAGTTTTCCTCATGGTGATACAGAAATCCAGCAGTTGTGCAGGAGTGACTTGGGGCTCCTGACTCCCTGTACAGTGCTCACCCCAAAGACTGGCTGATGAAGAACACTGGGTTCAGCCTCATTTGTAGCCAACGCTTAAGAACACGCCCACCCTTCCTGCCCCCTTGAATCCATTACATCCTAGTTCTTCCTCAAAGAAAAGAGCACGGAGGCCAACAATCTGGGCTCTAGTCCGGCCTCAGCTATTCATTCATTCATCCAACCTGGAAAGTACTGATGAAAGGCCTACCATGTGCTAGGCACTGTATTAGGTCCTGAAAACCTGGCTGATGGGCCCTCTCCTCTGGGAGTTCACCATCCACCAAGGGACACAGCATCAATCAAGTAACCACATGAACGTATAAAGGATTAAAACTTTCCCACTCTCACTGCTACTGTATTCTACGGACCAAAGACAGTCACATAGCCAGCCTGGACTCAGAAGGTGGAGAAACAGACTTCATTTCTTGATAGAGCCATTAGCAATTTACCACAAAAGACAAGGATGATTGAAGAGAAAGACGTAGATGACATCCTTGAGCTGTGGCAACAGTGTACAATGGTTGCCTTCCTCAGACTCCATTATATGATATAGGATTTTTTTCATGTCTGGGCCCTCCACTGGGATGGCTGAGTCTTTCTCCGCATGAGGTGGAGGCTAGCCCAGGCTTGTTCACAGGGCAGCAGCACTTCCAGAGTGAAAGTTTAAGGTCTCCTGAAGCTCAGGATTAAAACTTTCCTGCTCTCGCTGCTACTGAGTTCTACTGATCATGGCCAGTCTGGATTCAGGAGGTGGGAAAACAGACTGCATTTCTTGACAGAGCCATTAGCAGTTGACTGTAACAGACAAGGATGGTTGAAGAGAAAGACATAGATGACATCCTTGAGCTGCGGCAACAGTGTACAGCTGCTCTCCTCAGATTGCATTATATGATGTGAGTAAGCATCCTGTTTTAAAGGAGGCAATCTTTTACTTGCAGTCAAGGGAATCCCTAGCTTACATACTAGGGAGAAGAATAATACCTACTCGTTGGATGTTGGGAGATGAGATGAGATATGCAGCAAAGCACTTAGCAGAGCTCCTAGGATACAGTAAACACTCCGTAGAGTGTTGGCGCAGGTATTGGCGATTATGGGGCCATCCTCAAAAGGCATTATTAGGATTCTCACGCTAAGCATAACCCACCCCCGTTATGGACTTTTACTAGCAACCCCCAAAGAAGACATATAGATGCTGAGCCTAGGCCCCACAGGGGTCATACAGGCCAGTTACTGAGGGCAGTATGGATTGTGGTAAGGTTGTCAGCAGTTGCAGAAAGTTAGGGTCCCATAGAGAACCCAGAACTTTAGGCCCATAGAGAGTGGTCCCAGCTCTGGTTCCAAGCAGAGGGGCCTGAAGAAATCACTGAGTTTTTCAGATGGGAAAACTGAGGTCCAAAAGAGAGAAGTGACATGCCCAAAGTCATTGAGTTTGGAATCACGTCAAAACTAGAGCCAAGCCTCCTGATCTCCAGCTGGGCGCTCTTATCACTAAACTATGTCCACCCAAAAGCTGCTAGGGTTTTTTTTTCTCCACCAAGAACGAAAATTCTTGGAGGGTTATACCTTGGGAATAAAAATGTGACTTAAAGCTAGAGCTGACAGTAAAGGGGTTTCCCCGTGGAGAGTGATCAGATGGTGGCACCAAGGTTTAATGCTTCTGGAGAAAATAGTCTGTTTCTTGACCTGGGTATTGGGTAGAGGATGTGTGGGTGTGTTCACTCTGTGAAATTCACTGAGCTATATGTTTATGATCTGTGTTTGTGTTTTCTTCAATGTCATACCTCAATTAAAAAAAAAAAAGTCTAAAAACTCCTCCAAGATCCTATCCCCACTGGAGGGCTCACAGAAGGCACACACAGCTTGTCTTGGAGAAGGCACTGCTTTAAGGCCCAGGGAATTTGGGTTCTAGACCAGTTCAACCCTTGCTAGCTGGGTAATCTTGTCTTATAGGCCCTGAATGTTCACTTCCTCATTTCTGAGAGAGGAATATTAATACTTCTGCCAAAGCTATAGGCTGGTTTTGGGGGCAAACGAGATGGTGGATGTGGAAAGCTGAAGAAAACCATCAGGTACGTGTGACCTGGGCAGCTAGGCCAGGGCTTGTAATTCTCCCTTTGTGAATTATTACACAGGGCAGTGTGTGTGTGTGTGTGTGTGTGTGTGTGTGTGTGTGTTTGGGGGACAGGAAGGTATCGGCTCAAAGGGGTGACTCAGTCCTCCCAGAAGCACATGAGAACCTGGTCTTGTACGTCAGCGAACCTCAGAAGCCTATTTCTGCGAGGGCTGCAAATCAAGGTGAAATCCAGACAGTTGTGATTTCGCTGGGGCCGCCCGTCTTGAGTCCCGGACGTGTCTGCTCGTTGCAGAAGCTGACTGCCTTCTGACTTCATAGCGGGCGGCCCCTCCCCCTGCTGCCTGCCTGGGGGTCTTGGACCCTGGCCAGCGGGAGGCAGCTCCAGGCCATCAGGCCTGGAGCGAGGGGTGAAACTGGCTCTCCCAGGTCGGCAGGGCCAGTGGAGGGATTGTCAGAAGCCAAATTAAAAGTCTCTGGCAATTTGAGTCCTCATTTCTCATGCCACGGCTGCCTATGAAATAGTGATCTATGGCCAGAATCAAAGGCTAAAAGAAAAGCATGGGTGTGAAACCAAGGAGCTGAGATGGGGCAGGGGGGAGCACCAGCTGCTGCCAACAGAGCTAAGGGTGGGTTGAGGTCTGGAGGTGGGTTCCAGGTTCCTTCGGAGACCCTCCCCGCAAGCACATGCAGCTCCCTCACTCCGCTCCACCCACACCCCTCACTGGGACTCACTTCACTCACTGGTTAGGGCTATTGTTTGGTGTTTCAATAGCCCACCAGCCAGCGACTCTTGCTGCTCTCCATCCCTCCCCGCTGCCCATGGTTGCTCACTGCAACACCTGCGACCCCGAGGACTTCCTCTGGCTGCAGGAGCAGCTCAGCCTGCACTTGGGCCCAGCCAGAAGTATGCAGAGCAGATAGCCCTGGGTCACTGAGGAATGGAAGTAGCTGGGTAAATATCACCATCCGCCTCGCCCTGCAGGCAGGACGCCACCCCTGTAGTAGCCAGGGAAACAGAAACAAGGGGATCCATATAGATATATAGAAGGCGGTTTATTATAAGGGGTCAGTTCACATGGCGACAGAGGCTGACCAGCCTCACAGTCTGCAGGCTGGAGGCCCAAGTAGGGGATACAGCTAGTTCCAGTCCAATCTGAAGGCACAAGAAGCAGGTGCTTTTGGTCCCTCTCAAGCAACTGACGTGTACTCAGATCTGGCCTCAGGGTCTGCTTCTGCCAGAACCTACCCTAAGGCTTTTTCTGGGTGTCTTCTCTGCTAGGATGCAAACGCCACGAGAGCAAGGGTTTGGGTTCACTGATGTCGTCCAAGTACCCAGAATCCTGCCTGGCACCTCAGTGGCTCTGGGAAAATGTTTGTTGAGCAGATTGTTTGTGCACGGAACGGTAGTTCAACAGATCGCTCTGAAGTGCTGCCTTTGCCAAGTTCCAGGCCAGGCATCCAGGACGTTCCTGGAACAAGACAGATGGGAGTCCTGACCCCTGGTGTTCACAGCACAGTGGGAGGAGAAGAAAGGGCAGGTGATCAGCACTGGGACAGGGCCACACAGAGGGCTGTGGGGGCACAGAGGAGACCTTGGGCGGAGACACTGGGGTGACAGCCTGGAGCTTCATGGGCCTGTGACCCATGCAGCCACAGAGGCCCACTCCTGGAAGGGCCCCAAGCTTGGTTGAACGCTTTGCTGTCACCATCTTGGAATTCCTAGTGCATCTGAATGAGGCCCTACATTTTCATCCTGCACTGAAAATGCACAAAACCATGTGTCTGGTCCTGTTTGGCATGAGCTCTCCACTGAGACCTGGGGATGGGTTGGGGGCTGCCTGGAGGAAGGTAGGGTGTAAAGTCCTGTCCCAGGAAGGCAAAGGCTCAGAGGTGAGAGAGGGCCTGGAATGTTCTAGCAACTGTCAGCACTTGATGCCAGAGAAGGTGGGAGGGGCCAGACTCCGAAGGGCTTTGTGGGCCTTCCATGCACAAGAGTTTAGACTTTATTCACATCTGGTGTGGGGCAGGAGGGCGCAGGTGGCAAGACCTTGGCAGAGAGATCAGTTAGAGCCTCTTCCAAGAATTCAGGGCAAAGAGACAGAAGAACCTGATAGATCTGAATGCCACTCGGAGGCTGACTGAATACAGAGGGAGAAATCGTGCTAGGGTCTGTGTTTGTTCAACACCTTCAGATTCAAAACCCTGGGGAGTGGCTCCCCCAGGGTCTGGCCATCGTGTCCCTTGGAAGCTGGTTTGTGGGGCATCCCAGCTCAAGCCAAGGAAGATGAACCCCTGTGGGGAAAGGCTTGGCTCTGGCCCCTCTTCTCCCAGCATGAACACAGTCTCCAAATGAGCTTTCTGCCCAGAACTTTAATATGTTAAAAATGACCGTGGAGCCAGGCTGTGTCTCCCAGCACCCGGTGCTGCTGGAGCCAAAGCCTCCCAGGGTTATGAGAGAGGGAGTGGGAGGAGGTGATGAGGGGACCTGACTTGACGCTGCGGGAACCCCCCAGGTCAGACTGTCCCATTCTGGAGAGCCCTGGAACATGAGTGTCAGAGTCAGAGAGAAATGGAGCTGTGGTCTCATCTGGCCCCATCCCATAACAGAGGAGAACAAATCCCGCAGGGAAGAAATGAATTGCTCAGGATCACAAGGAGGGATGGAGAATCCTGGGCTCCCGTTCCGGTGCTCTGATCCTACTCCAGATGATTTGAAAGGAGCACAGCTCAAGTTCACAGGATATCTCCGGTTTTTTTTTTAAGAAATAGGGAGGGGGGTGGTCTTGCTATGTTGCCCAGGTTGTCCTCGAACTCCTAGGCTCAAGCAATCCTCCCACCTCAGCCTCAGTCTCAGTAGCTGAGACTACAGGTATATGCCACCACGTTCGGCTGCTTTCTGCTTTAAGGAACAAAAACCCCAACTCAAAATGCTTTAGACTGGCGGTTTTCCAAGTGTGCTTCCCAGACCAGCTGGCATCAGTATCACCTGGGGACTTGCTAGAAATGCCAATTCTTGGCTTTACCTATTGAATCAGAAATTCTGGGGGTGGGGCCCAGCCATCTGTGTTTTCACAGGTGATGTTAATGTCCACTTAAGTTTGAGACCTGCTGCCTTAAGGCATAAAGATGTTTTACTCACAAAACAAAAGGCCCAGGGTTGGTTGTTTCAGTGGCTCGATGACTTTATAGGGACTCGGGCTGGATCTGTCCTGTTCCTCCCTCCTCAGTGCATGGGTCTCTGTCCTCAGGCTTGGCCTAACTGGTCTCTCTGCCAAGGTCTTGCCACCTGCACTCTCCTGCCCCACACCGGGTGTGGATAAAGTCTAAACTCCTGAGCATGGAGGACCCACAAGGCCCTTCGGAGTCTGGCCCCTCCTGCTTTCACTGGCATCAAGTACTGACAGTTGCTAGAACATTCCAGACCTTCTCTCAGCTTGCACCATCCACAACTTCACCATGACTTCAGGAAGCAGAGGACACAGCCTCCTCTGGACATCATTTTTTTTTTTTGAGTCACGGTCTCTCTGTCACCTGGCTGGAGTACAATGGCATGATCACAGTTGACCTCAGCCTCAACCTCCTGGGCTCAGGCAATCCTTCTACCTCAGTCTTTTATGTAGCTAGGACTACAGGCACACACCACTATGCCCGGCTATTTTTTAAAAATTTTTTTGTAGGATGAGGTCTCGCTATGTTGCCCAAGTTGGTCTCGAACTCCTGGGCTCAAACAATCCTCCCGCCTCGTCCTCCCAAAGTACTGGGATCACCGTGCCTGGCAGGACACCCCTTTGATCAGTGAGAAAACCTTTCCCCGAATCTTCTTAGCAGACATTGCCTCACATCTCATTGGCCAGAACTGGGTTATATGCCCTTCTCAAACCTATCACTGGCCAGGAAACACAGTTGTACTGGGTTAGGAGTGATCTCAGCTATAGGTGGAAACACGGCCTCATGGTTAAAAGCGCAGATTCTGGAGCCCCTTCCTTCCCTTCAAATCCTGCTTCTGCCATCCCCTGGCTTCCTGACCTTGACAAGTTCCTCACCCATGTGCCTCAGTTTTCACATCTACAAAATGGACATAATAATACTTATCTCGGGATTGTTAGACAGACTAAGTGAATTCGTATTTGCCAGGCACCCAAGACAATATCTGGCCATAGAAGTCTGTTGAATAATATCCTACATGCTTCTTTATCTTGCTTTTTTATTATTTAACTATGGGCCTTGGAAATCATCCAATAACAGCACACAGAGTGCTGCCTCATCCTCCTCTGTGTTGCCGTTATCAGTTGCAGACTATTCTATTTTATGAGTGTACAGAATTTATTTAACAATTAGGTTGTTTTAATTTCTTTGCTATTAGGAACAGAGCTGCATCAAGTAAAACTTATAATGTTTCATGTGTGAGAATATGTATCCTAGGACAAAATCCTATCAGTCAAATTGCTGGGTTGAGGGACTTGTGTTTTTGTGATTTTGACAGACACTGCCACACAGCCCTCCTCAGGAAGTGCCCAGAGGAAGAGTCTCCCTCACCCTGGTACTGCACTTGCCCTCCTGGAGTAGATGATCCTTTGGGTCCCCTATTATGTGCAGCGACCCCCAGGATGCTCTGGCTCCCAGCCGGACCTGTGTCTTTCAGGGGACAGCTCTCAGCCTGCTGAGTCCAGCTTTACCTGCATGCATGGAGAGCTGAGAGTGCCTGGAAGCATTTTGTCCTCCAGGGGGCGTTTCCTCCCTCCAATCACACGTGAGTACAGGCATGTACATACCCCAGCTCCCTTACCCCCAGTAACGGGACAACTCTGAGGTGGGGCCTATACTACCTCCCTTGTAGGATTGGCCCGGGGGGGGGGGGTGTTGAGATCACACACCTTTGCCTGCTTCTCTCCCCCTTCCCTGTCTTGCTTCCCCATCCTCCACCAGCTGTTCTGGAAATGCTTCATGGTAAGTCATTTCCACAGGAATCCTTATCTTTGGGCCAGCTTCTGGGGATTCCAACCTAAGACACTTCCATGGTGTCCTTCATGCTTCCCTGACATTGGACTCATTGTACAGATGAGAATACAGTAGCTAGTTAGCATTAAACAGCTACCAAGGGGCCCAGCTGGAGACTAGTACCCGGGACTTCTAACTCCTCATTCCTATTTCTTCAGAGGAAAGACTGCAACTCCAGCCCAGGTGAAAATGAGAGCTGTGCCTTCCTTTTTCTCGCCTCCTGAAGACAGTATCTTCTACAAACACCTGCCTGTGTGGCATCTCCCCATATGGTGTGTCCTGGGCCATGGTGCCATCTTGTCTCCAAAGTGATCATGCTGTCTGATACAAATACCAGTTCAGTATTTCATGTGGGTCACACCTAAATGCTGAGGGTGACCATAATTGCAGCAGGCAGACCATAATACATTTGTTTAGCACGAAGCTACCTTGAGTCAGGCCCTCTCACATACATTAGCATGCTATTTGCATCCATTTGATTGAGAAGGGGAACCCACAGATTAGAGCTCCGGAGTTGGTCAGGTTGGCCTCTCATTACCTGGAACGGGGGCTGAGAACCACTAAGCTCACCCCTGCCCTAGTGTCTGCATAAATCAGTGGCTGAGCTGACTCTCGCCTCTGCTTTTCCCACGGGGCTTGTCCGGGCAGGAGCTGAGGTTTCTATGTGAGCCTCATGTCACCCCGGGACTCACCTTGCCTGGGACTGGGGTAATGCCTCCTCTGTGTCCAAATCCCCCTCCCACAATGTCACTCTAGACTGTGAGTGCCATGAAGGCCAGCAGCACCTCTGTCTGGTCACTGCTGCACTCCTGGAGCCTGGGATGCAAAAGATGTTTAAAGCACATTCTTGTTAGATGAATGAATGAATGAACGAATGAATAAATGCACATAGTTAGTCTTTCCAAAGCACAGTTCTGACCCTGTCCCTCTCTTACTCAAAACTTCTTGGTGGCTTCCTGTGAACTGCAGGATAAAAATCTAAGGCGTCATTCTGACATTCAAGGCCTTTCATATCTTATTCCAAACCTCTGAGCAATTATCGCACATGAACCATGCCAGGACTGTGACAGGGGTCGGGAAACAGGCTTGGAGAGGGAAAGAGGTGAACAGTTTTCCTGTCCTGAATCACACGCAATGTTCCATTTCTCCTTCCTCCCTTCCTTCTCCACACCTGGCTAGAACATCCAGCCCAGACCCTAGGCCAAATACCAGGGTAGGGAAGGCAGGCTTAGAAATGATGCGGAGACCCTGTCTGGATGGGACAGGGACTCACCCCAGGTGTTTGCAAGGAAGGAGTTGGGATTAGGCAGAGGTGAGCATCACAGTTGCATCCTGGCAAGACTCTGAGGGCACTTCCCCAATCTGTCCAGAAGGGGGCGGCAGCGTCCCTGGTTACAGGCGCCAGAGCATCTTCTCGGCGCTCCTGGGCAGGACGTGTCTAGGAGTGTCTGAACACACGAGCCACGTGTGGATGAGCGTGTGTGTTTGCGATTGAAAAAAGGCCTGAGCAAGCGACTGAGTGGACTCAAGAGAGAGAGAGTGCCTGGAGTGAGAACGTGCATGTATCTGTCCAGCTCCGCACCCAGCTTGCTAGTGTCCTCTCTGAGCCAAACCCTGCTCTGGGGCTTGGCACACAGCAGTGAGTCACACAGACACAGTCCCTGCTCTCTTGAGACCCGGGGGTAGGGGAGACGGAGAAACAAGAAGAAAATAAACGGAGTGATGTCACGGAGGATACAGAGCTAAGGTGGGAGTAGGAGCTGATTTGGATCAGGTGGCCAGAGCACCTCTCCCAGGAGGCGACTCTGGTCCTAAGACCAGAAGGACGAGAAGGAATCAGCCTGGCACATATGTGGGAGGTGGTTCTGGGGAGAAAAGGGGAAAGGTGAGACGCAGCAACGTCTCTAGGAGCTGGAGTTTGGGAACGTCACATTCATTTCTGAGGACAGGATATTCCTCAGGGGTTTTTGAGCAGCCAAGTGATGTGATGTGTGATTTACACTTTTAAAAATTCTCTGGCTGCTGAGTGGGAAGTGTTTTAGAATTGGGCCGGTGGCAGTAGGAAGATACTGCACCAGTCCAGGCCAGAGCTGCCGTGTGACTGTGGGGCTGAGGGAGGGCAGGGATGCGGCCCATTTGGGTAGTGGCACCAGCAGTGGGGGCAAGAGGCCAAAGTAGGGTTGCTTCTGCCTCTTGGCCCGAACAGGGCTAGACGGCTAAGGGAATGCTTGGTCAGGGGCAGTCTGGCATTTTAAAGGCCTGTTTCTGCCTGCAGCCTCTCTGGCTTGGCTTCCTGACCTGTCTGATCAGCTCGGGCCTCTGAGGGACAGTCTCTCCTCCACTTTCTCTTTTGGGAGGGAGGTTCTGGAAACAGTTGCTTCCACCCTACTCTCCAGGCTTTCCAGGACCCTACGGGGTTCAGGAAGAGCCTTCTGCTTGGATCCTACATGGGGGCCCTTCTGTTCCACGCAGCTCTCTGCCCTCAGTGCTTAGTTCACCTGTTCAATCCCTCATGGAAGGAAGAGTGGGCTTTGGAGACAGGCACCACATTGTGAGGACAAACCCCAGACCCTGTGAAGAGATGCTCCGCTGGGGTCTCAGCCGATAGCCAGCACCAACCACTGGCACATGAGTGAATGGACCTTCAGAAGATTCCAGGCCCAGCTAATGCCAAGCCCAGCCCACAGGGTACATTCATGAGAATGATAAATGTTCCTGCATTAAGTTGTTGCATTGTGGGTTTATTAGCAGCAATAGATAACTGGAATAAGTGACCTTGGATCTCAGCTCCGCCCTTACCAGCTTGCAAGCTTGAGTGAGTCGCTTAACCCCTGTGAGACTCCGTGTCCTCAACTGTGGAATAAAGATAATGACAGAATAAGGGCTTCTTATCCTCACAAGCAATTCCCATAACACCTGGAAAGGGGGCCTCATTTGGGAAGCATCCTGGACAGCAGGCAGAGACATGGAAGCTTGAGCTGAAGTGCAGTCTGAGGGCCTCTGTCCGGTACTCTGATGCACTCCCTACAACCTGCAGTGCGCTGGCCAAGGGAGGGACGTGGTGGTATCTGAAAGAACGTGCCGGCATCCAGGGCTCAGGGCTTCCAGGCCCATGGTCCTGAGGGATGCATCAAAGGGATGGCCTCCCAAAGCCATGACCCAGGGCTGTGCAGGCCCATCCAGCCCCCAGCAGCTCAGGGCCTCAACCACATGGCCTCTGGGACGGCCACTTCCACAGGAGTCACGCCCTGGCCTTGCAGTCCTCTGTTGCCAGGGCTTGAGGGATCAGGCCCACGACCACTGCCTTTCTTCACCTTCTCCTCCCCTTCCTCCTCCCACCAAACCCACTCTGAACCCTCCAGACCCCCCACCCTTCCCTCTCTTCCGGCCACAGCAGAAGGGCTGTGCCACTGACCCACCACACCACCCTGAGCAAGGCACTTCACCAGGCTGTGTCTCGGTTCTCTTAGCTGTGAAGAGAGGATGATGAGCTCTATTTGCTTGTCGGGATCAAAGACAATAATAGCTACACAGTCACTGGTTCTTCCAGTAGGCGCTAGAAGGCTGGAGGTGGGCAGAGTCACGCACAAACGTCCCTGAGGACGGAAGCTTTACTCCCAAGTCTCCAAGAACACTTGCTGGCCCTTTTCTGAACCCAGATGGATCTGGGTGACGAAGAATGGGTCCTTGCTAGAGCCCCTGGCTGCCCACCGTGTGTGACGGTGGCCGTTGCCAGGCAACAGGCTTCTCAGCTCAGGCCCTGAGCCCCAAGGTCAGCCGCCCACCCCCTGGCCTGCTATTTCTGGGCTGTGGGGGCTGCCGGTGGCCTCCTAGATTCCTTGCCTCGACTGAGCCTGGTGGGAGGAGGGAGCAGGCTGTGCTCCGGGGACTCCAGAAGTTTCTGTGCCTCTTGAGAGGCAGACCCAGGAGAGGCTGGAATAAGAAATCCCAACCTGTCACCAGGTTTGGGGCCTGAAAAGGGGATAGGTACGCCAAGACACAGAGCAAGTCAGTGGTGGGGCGTGATCTCCTAATTCCCATCCTCCCCGGAGAGATGATGCAGACAGTTCAGAGAAGTCAATGGACTGACCCAAGATCACTCAGCAAGCAAGGGGCAAAGCTAGGACTGCAGCCAGGTCTGTCTGTACCAGTATGCTGTATGTCCCCTGCGGTCTGCAGGGGGGACTCCCTGGAGCCTGAGGTGTCTGCAGACATGACTCAGGGCCACAGAAGGAAGGGGAGCGGGAGATGCTGAGCTCACAAGAGAGGCTCTGGCACTCCTTCCTCACTTTCATTCATTTTATTTGGGTTGCACAAAGGAAAAAGAAAGGCTCAAATGTTTGGGGGAACTGGTGGCCCTACTGAGTACTGTAATTGCATCACTGTGAAAGCCCAGGCTCCCAGAGGGGAGGGGACTCGCCCAGGGTACACAGCAGGGACTAGAAGCCAGGGCTCCTGAGTCCCCCTGGTGGGTTCCCACTGCCCCCCTTGCCCCAGGGTGGAGGAAAAATCACACGGCTAGGCACCTACATGCTGCCAGCTCCTTGAGAGGGTCTTTGCAGCGGCTAGTAAGTGCTGAATGGCTCCCTTTACACCAGTGTCATAAGAAGTTTCCTTCCTCCCCATCATGCTACTGAACAGCAGCCCGTCCCTTTCCCAGGCATTGGGACACTCAGTGCTCTCAGACACGATCATGTGATTTACGGATTTGCCGTTCGCTGCCAGCCTCCCCCAGCCCCAGGTCAGTTCCAGGGAGCAGCGGCCAGGTCCACTTGGTTGCCAGTTGTCTCTGCTTCCCCTGACCCGTGTGTGGCACACAGTAGGTGCTCAGTAACAGGAATGAGGAAGGCGAGTCCTTGCAACACCCCAGAGGGGACATTTGTCACTCTTCGTCACCGAGATCCATCTTCCCCTTCCTAATAGTGCCCTGGTTTCCTTATGGGTAAACCCCACATTGCATGGAGTCACAGAGATTTGATAAGCCTCCCAAGATAAATTCCATAGCTCTCTGGTCCCACTGCAGAATCTGGTAATAATAACACTGACTACTGGTTATTGAGTGCTTTTTGAATGCCGGGTACTGTTCTAAGTGCCTTACACATATTGGCTCATTCAATCTCCACAGTAGACCCAGACACAGATGCAGCTCCCAGCCCATCTGGAGGGCAAAGGCAAGGCTCAAATGAAGAAGAACTCGCTAGCAAGTCATAGCCCAGGATTTGAGTCGAGATTGGCTGGCTCTGCAGGGTCATGCCTGTCACGGCAAGTGTCCCTTCCTCAAGACCTGCCTCTCACCACACATGTAGAATGTGAGACATGCAGCCTCCCTCGACCTCGTAGGACTTGAACATCTGAGTGTAATGGTGTAAGGACAAAGTGCTGGTGGTGGTGTTTGAACCGTTGTTGGGCCCCCGACATCAGGTAGCCACTATTCCAGCTCCTGCCTGATTCCAAGCCTGCCTCTCCAGGCTTTGTCTCAATTCTGCAATCCCCAGACATCTCCCCATAAATTCTTCTACCCTAGAACCAAAGATCCCGATAGATACAAGAACAAGAGGTGACGTGTGAGTTAGCTGCTGCCCCGGGACAAATACCCTCCACAACATAGTGGATTAATACAACAAGCAGCTATTTCGAACAATGCTATGGGTCTACTGGGAAGTCCTGGTCTGGTCCCACGCATCTGGGTGGCCTCACTCACCTGTCTGGCACACCTGGGACGGCTCACACGGTCTCAAGTGGCCTCTTGCCATCTAGCAGGCTAGCTCAGGCTCCTCCACGGGGTCTCAGAGTTGCAGAGAGCAGCATGTGCTTTCCAAGCCTCTGCTTGCATTATGTTTGCATTATGTCATTGTCCTCACTGGCCAAAGCAAGTCACGTGGCCATGGCCAGCATCAGGGTGGGCACACACTCCTGAAGGGCATGCGTGGAGGGAGGAGAATCGTGTGTGGCCATTGTTATCATCTACTGCTTGCAGGAATGACTAGAAGTGGTGCTGTGCTGATCACTGTTGTACAGATGGGGAAACTAAGGCACAGAGCAGGGAGGTGACTCTCCCAGCAGCATGCTGAACTGGAGCCACAGCAGAGACTTTCCAAGCCCTGTGGAATCTTCAGCTGTGCACTGTTCAAGGCAGGGCTCGGTTTTTCTCTTTCTGATGCGAAACAGGCTGATACAATACTCTGTCTTGCAATAAGGAAAATGCAGTGCTGAAACATTTGTTGTGCAAAATTAGTGAGCCCCATTTCCTGCGCAAAGTGCTGACCTGGGATAATTGTCTTTATGCACAGAAAAATAAGAAACGGACCTGAAAGTGTTTTCCAGAACCCAGAAAGGTCGCCTTCTTTAAAAAATCAATTACCTATTCCCACTTCAGAGAAAACACTTCACAAGACGCGTTTTACATTCTAAGTAGAATTCAGTTCTCCCGGCTGAAATCTACCTGAGAATTCTTCTCAGGGACCGAGAGGCCAGACAGAGGCCCCCAATTACCTTGGCTATCGACGTTTCAGGCAGCAGGACGCAGTGGCCATCTCAATAATGAACTGCTTTCTTCATTCAGAGTGTAAAATCTGCCTTGGGTTTAGTGTTCCCTCCCCGTGCCTGGGTTGCTGCCGGCCAGAGTTTCCTGCTCCCTCACGCACACTGCACTTGTCACACAGAAAAGGCATTGAAGAGCCTCTCCTTGTCCAGGCTGCTGCCCGTGGGTTTCGGTGTCCAAAAGACCCCAGTTCTGCCTCTGATCCACTGCTTTCTCCTTATGTGAAATTGACTAATGATTCCACAGCTCTTGGCCTCGGCTTTCCCATCTGTAGAACGGGAACAAAAACAACACACGTGGAGTAGGGGGCAGTAGTCTCACAGTGAGCTGTTCCAGCATTGGGTGTGAAGGCAAGGGCACGGGGCTAACGTGTCAGGCATGTCCCGTGCACCTCAGGCCTTGGCCTCCCCACAGGCCCATCTGGGCTCAGCGGGCAGCAGAGAGAAAGAGTCAACTCTGGAGTCGACTGCCCGGCTCAAATCCCAGCTCCGCCTCCCACTCGCTGGCCGACTTTCGGTCTTTGTGCTTGGTTTTCTCATCTGTACAAGGGGGTCATGCACGGTGCCCACCTCACAGGGCGGGTGCCAGCAGCGAGTAAGCTAATACCTGCCAAGCACTGCGAGAGGCACACAGTGTCCTTGCCCCGGGTGATGGGAGGAGTAGGATGGAGGGAGGGGCATGAGACTTAGCTCCACTTTCGGCCTGTTGAGGCTCAGGTGCCCTTGGGACAAGTGAAGGGAGATGTCGGCACATTTGGGTGAAGGGATAAGACACGGGTAGATAAAAGGCATGGAGGTCTCACTGCCTTGCCGTGGAGTGGGGAAGGCGGTGCTGGGCAGCCCCTTTTCCTGCAGGAAGTGTGGTATGCCTCCAAAGTAGGGGTCTCTGATACTGATGAGCCCGGGCCATGGCCAGGTCTCCTTGAAAGATCTCTCTGGGGCGGGGGGGAACCCCTCAAGTCCACACCTAGGCTGAGCCAGCAGTCCCTGATCCAGTCATCCCACTCCAGCTCCTTTGTACTGAGATGAGGACAGTCCCCTGCTGTTTCGGGGGTGCCATGGAGATCTGTGGTGTGCCCAATGTGTCAGGGCACACCCTATGGAAGGGGTTACGGATCCGTAGCTGTGCAACCTTCTCCCCCTCCTCCACAGCCAATCCGTCAGCTAATCTCCCCAGACTCGGCTGCTTCTCACGCCTCTGCCAGGCCAGCCCGACCCGAACCAGCACCTCTCCCGGCCACGGTACTGGCCTCCCAGCCCACCTCCCAGCTTCTTCAGCTGTCCCCAGCTCCAAACCTATCCTAACACGGAAGCTGAGGGACCCTTTGAAAACAAGTCAGATCCTGTCATTCTGCTCAGAACCCTCCAAGGTCACCTCCCACCAGGAGGAAAAGCCAAGAACTGCACAAAGGCCTTCAAGGCCCCAGGATCTGATGTTGCTGATGTCATGTCCTCCTCTTGCTTCCTCTGCTGCAGCCGCCCAGGCTCAGGGCTTCTGAACTTACTGCTCCCCACCCCCGACTCACCCCCCCCACTCCAGTCAGACCCCTGCTCAACTGTCACCTCTGCAAGGAAGCCACCCCGGCCACCTGACCCTCTTTATCCCATGGCCTGACTTCTCTTTCTCCAGGGTGCTCACTGCCTGATATACACATTTATCTGTTTATTTATATCTGTCCGCCAGTCCTGGGTCTAAGTGCCAGCCAAGCAGAAACTGAAGGACTAGATGACTGAATCCCCAGCAGCTGGCACAGGCCTGGCTTGCGTGGCCCCTTGGTGACTGTGACCCTAACAACAGCGCTGTCTTAGTGACTTTGAGAAGAAGCCGGGCCCCTGGCGTGCACTGCCTCCCTATAACGCTGTGAGGTCATGACAGTATGAGCCCCGTGGACAGAGGATGACCTGCCCTGGTCACCCTTTGGCTAGGAGGAAGACTGAGGTACTGGGGTGTGCCCGTGTGGGCAGCTGAGGCCGTGAGTCCCAGTGCAGGAAAGTTCAGCAGGCAGAGAGGCGGCGGACAGGTGAGGCTCGGTCGTGGGGTCATCAACACCCGGGTGGGGCTGAGGCCCCAGGCAGCAGCGTCTGGAGCATACCAGGGCCCGAGCTCCTCCCAGGCCCCGAGCACCCATCCAGGCAGGCTCTTTCAGAGCCACTGGGCCGGGTGAATGGGTGGTGGGTCCTGTCAGGGCAATTAGGGAACACAAAGCTGAAGCTCTGGCAGCTCAGGACACGGCCTGGGGAGGCTTCTCTGGGCAAACAGAATAGAGGCCTGCCTGCCCCCCTTGCCCCTGCCCGGGCGATTATGTGCCGATTATGTAACGTGTTGATGCTGCAAGTGGCATCCACATAGCCCTTTGAGAACTCTGCCCGCTCCTCAGGAAATGAGTCTCAGAATGACCTGGCTGGCCGGACACCCCCTAGCCTGCCCAAAGCACATGCACACACGCGTGCGGGCACACACACTGCAGTCCATGAGAAAGCAGAAACCTGGCTTTGGAGCCATTCACTCAGGAAATCTTCATGGGGCACCTGCCATGCACCCCTTTCCAGGTACTGGGGATACGGTACTGAACACAACAGACTGCCCCCATGACAGGAAGCATGACACATGGGTGTCATGCTAGATGGTGATGGGTGCTCTGGAGAAAAGCAAAAACAAACGCAGCAAGGAAGCCAGAGGAGAGGATATACTCCAGGCAGATACCAGGGTAAGGATAGGGGGAGTCATTTCAGGAAAGCAAACACATGCAAAGGCCCTGAGGCGGGAGTGTGTGTCCTCAGAAAACACAAACTGGTAGGGCTGGAACAGTGTGAGCGTGGGAGGAAGAGAGGCGATGAGTCAGGGAGGGGACAGTGGCAGACCACAGGCCTCGTACACACGGTCAGAACTCCGTGGAATGGACGCCACTACAGGGTTCCAGTGAACAGACCCAAGGGCAAGCTGGCCCTGTCAACAGACACTGTGGTGGCTGTTGTCTCTCATTTACAAGCACAGTCGCTGGCTCCTCGACTTCTCGAGGCCATGCAGGGAGTCAATAGGACATCAGCAGCTTGCCTACCCACGGTTTAACTCCCCCCCCTCCCCTGGAAGTTGCCCATGCTGTTATCTCTGCTCCGGAGAGGAGGAGACAATCTCCTGCTTCCAGTGGCCCAGGCCAGGTGCTAAGGCAGCTGAGAGGAGGAAGATGCTGCCAGGCGGGCGGGAGAAGTCCAGGTGCTGCCTGACGGTGAGAAGTCAGAGCCCTAAGCAGACTCTCGGGGCTGGGAAGACTCTCTGGATAACCCAACCTCTCCTCTCTCACTTCCAATTTGACTATTTTCATACTATAGAGAAGTTAAAAGAATCATACAATGAACACCCACACACCTAGGTTCCCCACCTGGTGTGTGTATTCTGCCACATCTGTGCTCCTCTCTTGGTAGGTAGGTAGGTAGGTAGGTAGGTAGGTAGATAAATCGATCGATAGACAGATAGAGGGAGGTATAGGTATAGATATCATAAAACATCACTCCAGCATGTATTCATGTATCAAGGAGAATACAAAAACAAAGGACATTCTCCTATAAAACAACAAAACCCTAAGTACCAAAATAACCCAAATGTTTAACATTGTTACAACACTGTCATCATATAGCCCCCATTCTGAGTTCCCCAGGTGTCTTAATTATTGCTGTTTTATTTTTACTCTTCTCCATACAAGAGTCTATCAAGAATGAGACACTTCATTTGCTTGTTACATTCCTTTAGGGTCTAATCTAGAATGAGTTGTCCCCACTGTATCATCCTCCCCACCTTTTTTTTTTCTTTCACAACATTGAGATTTTTGAAAGAAACAGCCCAGTTGTCTTATAGAATGTTCCTCAACTTGGGTGGATCTGATTGCTTCCTCCTGATTAGATTTGAATTAAGTATTCTGGACATGAACACCACCGAGGTGAGGTCGCGCCCTCCCCAGGGCATCATTATGTAAGGAGGGCGTCATGCCAGTCTGTCCGATCACTAGTGATGCTAAGTGTGTTCATTTCATTAAAGCGCCTCCCAAAGATCTCTCCATTGTAGGGATAATCTTTCCCTTTGTAAATAATAATTCATCTGTGTGATGAATTATGATATTCGAGATGTGTGAATATACTGTTTGTTTTCTCACAAAATTTCACATAGTGATTTTAGCAGCTATTAATACCTTGCCTGAGTTAATTATTGCACTGGTGGCTGAAAAATAGAAATTTTCCTAATTTGATTCTGTTTTCTACGTTCTTCTGTAAAATTGTCTACACCCTTAATCCTTTCCTCCCCCTTTATAGTATTACCACACACTTACACATTTTAAAAATTCTTATATTTATTGTGTTAAAAATCCATGATCATCACTTTCCTATTTTGATGCCCAAATTGTCCCAAATTTGGCCTGTGGGAGTCTCCTCAAAAGGATACTTATGTCCCTCTCCACCTTTTTGAACAATCTTATTGAGGCATAATTGACATGTGATCAATTGCACATATTTGAAATGTACAATTTAGTAAGTTGTGACATACGTATACACCCATAAAACTACCACCGCGTTCCAGAGAGTGAATCGCCCCCAAAGTCTCCTCGGGGACCTTGTAATACTCTCCTGCAGGCCTTCACCATCCTTAAGCAACTCCTGGTTTGCTTTCGCTTACTATAGACTAGTTTGCGTTTTCTAAAGTTTTGTCTAAGTAGAATGATACAGCATGTCCTCTTTCGCGTCTAGACCCTTTCCCTCAGCACAGTTACCTTGAGACTCAGCCATGGTATGGTGTGTATCAATAGTTCCCCTTTCAGTTGCTGAGCAGCGTTTCAGTGTGTGGACATACCACCGTTTATCCATGTGTTGATATGCGGATGGACATCTGGGTTGCTTCTAGCTTGGGGCTATTACCAATAAAGCTGCCAAATAAAGCCATGGGCCGTACACATAGTGGCTCACGCTTAAAATCCCAGCACTTTGGAAGGCCGAGGTAGGAGGATTGCTTGAGCCCGGGAGTTCGAGACCAGCCTAGGCAATATAGTAAGACCTTGTCTCTACAAAAAGATAAAATTAGTCAGGCATGGTGGTACGTGCCTGTAGTCTCAGATACGTGGGAGGCTGAGGCGGACAGATAGCCTGAGCCCAGGAGTTTGAGGCTGCAGCGAGCTGTGATCATGCCACAGTCTTCCAGTCTGGGTGACAGAGTGAGGCTCCCACCCATAAATAAATAAATTAAATTAAGCTGTTGTGAACATTTATGTAAGGTTGTATGGACATAGATTTCCTTTTCTCTTGAGTAAATACCTACAAGTCAGTGGAAACACTGGATTGTTCAGGAGGTGTATGGTTAATTTTTAAGAATCGCCAAAGTGTTTTGAAGGTAGTAATATCATTTTTCCTTCCTACCAGCAGGGTATGAGTTCCAGTTCCTCCACAGACCTGCCAACATGGACATGGTCAGTGGTCTCTCACTGGGGTTTTAATTTTTAAATTAAAAAATTTTCAATTTAATTTTCCTTGATGGTGAATGACATAGAGCATCATTTTATGTGTTATTTGCCATGTTTATGGTCTTTGGTGACATATTTATTCAAATCTTTTGCCAATTTTTTGGGAGGCTGTTTTCCTTTTTTTTTTTTGAGTTGGAATCTCACTCTGTCACCCAGACTGGAGTGCAGTGGCACGCTCCCAGCCTCGACCTGCAGCCTCGACGTGCTGGGCTCCGGCGATCCTTCTACCTCAGCCTTCCAAGTAGCTGGAACTACAGGCGTGCGCTACCACGCCCGGCTAATTTTTAATTTTTATTGTAGAGACAAAGTCTTGCCAAGTTGCCCAAGTGGGTCTCGAACCCGTGGGCTCAGGCAATCTACTCGGGAGGCTGTTTTCTTATTATTCAATTTTGAGAATTCTTTATATTCTGGATACAAATTATTTATTAAATATATGTTTTGTAAAGATTTTCTCACAGTGTATGTTCATTTTCTTTTCTTCTTTTTTTTTTAGAGACAGGGTCTTTCTCTGTTGCCCAGGCTGGAGGGTAGTGGCACAATCATAGCTCACCACAGCCTCGAATTTCTGGACTCAAGTGATCCTCCTGCCTAAGCCTCCTGAGTACCTGGGACTACTGGTGTGCACCACCATGCCCAGCTAATTTAAAAAAAAAATTTTTTGTAGAGATGGGGATCTTATTATGTTGCCCAAGCTGGTATTAATCTCCCGGCCTCAAGCAATCCTCCTGCCTTGGCCTCCCAAAGTGCTGGGATCACAGGCATGAGCCACCATGCTGGGCTTGTTCATTTTCTTAATAATGTCTCTTGTAGTGCAGAAAGTTTTGAATTTTGATGCGGTTCAATTTATCCATTTGTTCTTTTATAAATTATGCTTTTGGTATAATATCTAAGACATATTTGCCTAGTACCAGGCCATAAAGATTTTCTCCTGTTTTCTACTAGACATTTTATCATTTTAGATTTTATATTTAGGTCTACAATCCATTTTGATTTGACTTTTGTATATAGTATGAGGCACAGATTGAGTTTTTAAAGAAAATATAGTTATCTAATTGTTTCAGCACATTTGTTAAAAACACTATCCTTTTCCCACCTCATTGTCTTCATAACTTTATCAAAAATCAGTTGTCCAAATATGTATAATCTATTTTTGGACTTACTATTCTGTCATATTGACTGAGGTGTCTATCTTTATGCCAACACTATACTGTTCTGATTAATGTAGCTTCATAATGCTTCTTAAAATCAGATTGTATCAATCCTCTAACTTTGTGATTTTTTCAGAGTTGTTTTGGCCCTTTTAGGTTCTTAAATTTTCATATAAATTTTTAAAATCAGCTTGTTGATTCCTACAAAAAAAGTCTGCTGAGATTTTGATTGGGAAGGCACTGAATCTATAGGTCAACATGAAGAGAATTGTTATCTTAACACTATCGAGTTTTCTGGCCTATGACCAAAGTACAGTTAATTCTTGTTATTCATGGCAGTTATGTTCTAGAAAGTCTCCATGAGCCCCAAATTAGCAAATACTAAACCTTTGCTCCCAGGAGAAATGCAGGATTTGGTTCCTATGAGCTTCTGGTTTCAACGCCCTCATCAGCTGGCCAACATGTTACCTTGTTTTTTGTTTTTGTTTTTTTTGAGTTGGAGTCTCACTCTGTCACCCAGGCTGGAGTGCAGTGGCACACTCATGGCCACCTGAGTGTCGACCTGCTGGGCGCTGGTGATCCTTCTGCCTCAGTCTTCCAAGTAGCTGGAACTACAGGTGTGTGCTACCACACCCGGCTAATTTTTTTGTTTTTTTGAGTTGGAGTCTCACTGTCACCCAGGCTGGAGTGCAGTGGCATGCTGCTCACGGCCACCGCAGCCTCAACCTGCAGGGTTCGGGCCATCCTTCCGCCTCAGCCTTCCAAGTAGCTGGAACTACAGGCATGCAACACCACGCCAGCTAATTTATTTTTTATAGAGACGAGGTCTCACAATGTTGCCCAAGCTTGCCTCCAATCCGTGGGCTCAGGATGTTACCTTGTTTTATGTGTATTTCTGTTTCAAGGCAGCTAAAGTTATAGCTATTGTTATTCATTCACACTGAGCTCACAACCAACACCACCATCATTCATCCCTGGATGAAGCTTATCAAGCACGCCTGTCTTCTCCACGAGACACACTGCAACCTCCTCGCATGTGGGAACAGCAGGCGGTACCTCAACGCTCTGTTTGGGGCCATTTTTAAACCACCAATAGAACGCACAAATGTGAACGTGGCACCAAACAGACTGTGAAAAGGATGCTGGGTAGCAGGAGATCTGAAGTGAGAAGGCAGAGGGTCGCCTTGTCTGACTTCAGCTGGGGATGCGAACATCAGGCTACTCACAATGTTTGCTGCCTGCACTCGTCTGAGTGACTGCAGCAGCACTGTGATGGCTGATTTGAGGGTTACAAATAATTTTTTATTTTTAATTTTAAAGATGTGGGGTACAATTCAGGGTTAGGAATGCAAATGTTCATTATGCAGGTTCCCTTGTACAAATAAATTTTAGTGAGTAGGTGAATTGGCAAATACAAAATATTGAGGATGGATTTATATCTCTTCATTCAGATTTTCTTTAATTTCTCTCAGCAGTGTTTTGAAAACTGTACAAGTCTTTCATATCTTTTGCCAGATTTATCCACAAGTATTTCATATTTTTAATATTATAGATGGTGTTATTTTTTCTATTTCAATTCCTTACTATGTATTGCTAACATGCAGAAATACAATTGATTGTTGTTAATCTTGTATCTGGCAACCTTGCTGAACTCAGTTCTGGTAGCTTCCATTGGATTTCCTACAAAGAGAATCATGAATCATGTCACCTACAAATGAAGACAGTTTCACTTCTTTTTTTCTTTTTGAGTTGGAGTCTCTCTCTGTCACCCAGGCTGGAGTGCAGTGGCATGTTCACGGCCACCGCAGCCTCGATCTGCTGGGCTCAGACGGTTCTTCCACCTCAGCCTTCCAAGTAGCTGAAACTATAGGCAAGCACTACCACACCTGGCTAATTTTTTAATTTATTGTAGAGACCAGGTCTCGCCATGGTGCCCAGGCTGATCTCGAACCCCTGGGCCTAGGCAATCCTCTCGCCTCAGCCTCCCAAAGTGCTGGGATTACAGGCTTGAGCCACCGTGCCTGGTCAACAGTTTTACTTCTTAATCTCATGACTTTTATTCCTTTAATCTTATTTCTTACCTGATTGCACTGGCTAGAAACTCCAGTGCACTGTCCAGTGATAAGAATAGATATCCTGTCTTGTTCCTGATTTTAGAGGGGAAAGTATTCAGTCTTTCACCATTAGGATAATACTATCTGTAGTTTTTTCATAAATGCCCAAGAAAGGACACACTTTTAAGGGATCCGGCCCTTGTTGGAAAAGGTGTAATTCAGTAACCAGACAGCAGAAAATTCTGATGGTCTAGTCAGGAGGGTGCTGGTCTGGAGCTGCTGGGCAAGCAATAGGCAACCCTCTGGAGGCCGGACCAAGAGTAGGCCTTCAGCAACCAGTGTCATGGGAACAGGGTCGCCCACACAGTGTCTCAGGTATGAGATGTTTTGAGCATGCAGTGTCATGAGCACACAGTGTTATGGGCATACAGTGTCATGGACACACGCAGTGTTGTAGGCATGCAGTGTTTAGGGCACAGAGTGTCGTGGGCATTCAGTATCACAGGTATGCCATGTCATGGGTACGCAGTGTCAATGGGAGTCCAGACACCAGCGGTGGTAGGTCTTTGGACAGCTTGGGCTGCACGTGAACTTTCAGAAGGAGTGCTGCTGGGTGTGTGAGACCCCCAGGCCACAGTCAGCTGGGTGCAGGCCACCCACGGGCTTTGGTTTCACGAGGGCTGTAGAAAGGTTACCAGTGGGCGGGGGTTGCAGGGTCACAGACAGATTGTGTTCTGGGCCTGTAGCTGGGGTGGTATCCACCGCAGACCCCCAACTCCATGCAGGAAATTGCAGGAAGCCTTTTCCTCCCGCAATGTCCTTCCAGAGTCCTCTAGTGAGAGCCTTAAATCATGCTTAGGGGAATTCTGTTGCCTATCATCGAACATATATTGAAGGAGCACTTGGAACGGAGATGAAATAAATGAATGACTAACACAGATCGGCAGAGCTCGTCATTTTAACTGCTCTCCAAAGCTGGCTGGAGAGGGGCTGAGGGTCCCAAAGGCACAGTCCTGGGAGTGAGTTTGAGAGCACAGAACTGGCTGGGTTCCGGGGTGCAGGCCACAGGCTCAGCTCGGCAGGCATCCGTGGCTAATCATCTTTTGTTCCCAGATTACTGCTGATTTGATGACCCAGGAAAACACAGTGCTACTTTTCTGTGCTGGAATTGGGCGGCCTCCTCTCCCAGGCCCATCACAGGTCAGGCTTAGCCGCAGGCCCAGAATCATGACACACGGACGTCCACAGTCTGCATCCCACCCAACCAGCTGCGACTGGATCATCTTTTAGCCCCTTAGATCCATCTTCCCTGAAACTCAAGTTCTCAGGGTCTGTCCTCCATCCCACACCTGCCTCCACAGACTCCGCCTAGTCTCTCTCAGGATTGTCATCTTGTGACTGGAGCTTGGCACACAGCAGGGGCTCAGGAAACATTTGTAGGCTTAGAGGACACATGTGCAGATATTTCATACTTGAATCTCCAGTGCCCAGCAGAGCAGATGCTCAGTGAATGCTCAAGGCAGGCAGGAAGAAAGCAAAGTGGGTGTGAAGCCGTTCTGTGGATCCGTTGAAAGGATTAGAACTTCCCCCATCCCTCCGAGTGTCCAGAGCATTTTATTTATATTAATTCATTTCACTGTCAGAATAATCCTGTGACAGCACTCTTATCATTTCCATCTTAGAGATGAAGACGACAAAGCCCAGAGAGGTTAAGTCAATTGCCCAGGATCACACAGGAGGCAGACCTGGGACTTCAAACCCAGGCACTGTATTTTGGGCCCCACTTGTAAATATCACAAAATACTGTCTTCGCCCACCTCCTCCATATCCACAGCCCTGAGAGAGTTGGCACGTAGGGGGCGCTCAATGCATAGTCACTGAATAAACGGCACAGCCAGGGGCCCCGGGCTATAGCTCTCCAGCAACATGTCGTCCCACTGGATGCATCACACAGGTGGCTGGGGGGTCTCAGCTCCTATGAAGCACCCAGACCGCGCTGGCTAAGAAGGGCTGAGTTTCTCTCTTTCCTTTCTCTCTCTTTCCTTCTTTCCCTCCCTCCCTCCTTCCTTTTCTCCTCCTTTCCTCCCTCCCTCTCCTGCCTCCCTTCTTGCTCCCTCTGTATTAATGACGCAATGCATGTCCTTTGCTGGAATGAGCCAGGGGCACACTTGGTGTGGCAGAGCAGCTAGTGGAAGCATGGTGTTTCATCACAAGAGGTTCCTCAAAAGGAGGGGCAAGTTCTCTTTGCTCCCTTTTGGCTGCTACTTGGGATGAGGATGAGATGCCTGAAGCTCCAGCAGCCATCCTGGACTAGGAGGCGACCTTGAAGATAGAAGCCACTTGCCAAAGACCAGAGATGGGATCCCTGATGACTTCAGGTGACCAGCAGGAGTCCTGGATTGCCACCACCACACGTGTTTTACGTGAGAGAGAAGCTACGTTCTATCTTGTTTCTGCTGCTGCTATTTGAGGTCTACCTAATCCTCACACAGTGTAGTTATTAGTCTCACTTTACATATGAAGAAATTAAGTCCTAAAGACACAGAGCAACTTGGTTTGAAGCCGGGCAGTCTCAAGGTACAGCCTGTGTACGGAACCACTCAATACAGGAACCTCCCCGCAGAATGCTAATTGCACATATTAGGCGCCGGGTAAACACTAGCTGGAGGGTGGCTGGGCTCTGCCAATGTGGGAACCAGGAATGTGAGGGTTGTGGCTGCTTCCTTGGTCTGCTGGCTGGGGAACTGCACTGTGTTCCTACCACACTCAAGGTGTCTGTGCCCAGGCCCTGCGGCATTTTGGCAGGGGACTCAGACCGCAGTTATTAAATTCTTTCATATTCTGGCCTGCCCTTAAGGAGCCAGAACAGGCAGAGGCAATCTTCTACAAGAGGAAAATGATTCTAGTCCCAGGTGAATGGAGAGGCTAAAGTCCCCAAAAAGGGAATTCGGATTCTAGAGCTGCAAACATGATCGTGGTTATTAGCATCACCCTAAGTGGGCTCTAAAGCATTTCCCCAAAACACTGGAGGTGTCAGATGTTAGTAGGTGTTCAGTGTAGATGCATCAATGATCAAGTAGGTTTGAGAAGCATATTTCTCAAAAATATTTCTCAAAAATAATTTCTCAAAAAAAAGCATATCAATGTAACAAAGACTATGCTTTAATAAAAACATAGAGAAATAAATTTTTTTCAAAAGGCTTGAGAAGCAGGACTTCTCACAAGACATCTGTCTTTAGCCTGCATGGGCACCTTCCGGGAGGGGAGTAAAATATACGGCATTCCTGAACATTATTTGAACTTGGAGTCCAATGTATCTGACAAGCATCTCATAGGATGTCTTTCTGCCATAAAAAACTGTTAGTAGATGCCATGTATGAATAACATAACTGCATGCCAAGTACTGTGCTGTGTGTGTGTGTGTGTGTGTGTATGCACAATCTCATTAATTCTCAGGGAAATCTATGTAGATTTTCATAGATGAGAAAAATGCTACAGATGAGAAATCTGAGGCTCAGAGTAACATGCCCAGGGTCACAAGGCTGGATGGAAGTGGTGAAGCAGTGATCAAACCCTTTTAATTACCAAATCCACCACTCTGCCAGGCTCAGAGGAGAGACCTTGTCGCATCCTGCACATCTGGTAGGAGGTTATGATGGGCCTCCATTCAGGTGTTGACTCCTATTCCAACGTTTTCATGCTTTGCTGCTTCTGGATTCTGAGTGTGCAGATGGTGAGTGATGCCCACTCCCTACACTGCATTTCCTCCCACACCCCTAGAGCTGTACCCCAGGGGCCAGCTGGGGACGCAACAGAGCGTCTGGGCCAGGTTCCTGCCCATTCACCAACATCTATCTCCTCTATGGACCTAACCCGTGGGCGAGTCCCGTATGTCTTGGGCCACAGCTCACAGAAGCAAGTCCTAGACTACTCCAGATGTGCGGTCTTCACTTTTTCAAATGTGTGAAGAAAAATGAAAAGAACAATATTTGGTGACACTCTGGTGAAAATTATATGAAATCCAAATGTTAGCATCCATAAATAAAGCCCCACTGGCTCATAGCCACACTCATCTGTTTACACATTGTCTATGGCCGCTTGTGCATCAGGATGGCAGGGCTGAATGGCCCCGGCAGAGGCTCTATGGCCTGCAAAGCCCTCAATATTTACTTTTTGCCCCTGGATAGAAAACATTTGCTGACCCCCATTTCCAGATGAAAGAAATCAAACCCCAGTAATCTCATCATTCACATCTGGCGATTTCCCTCCCACATTGGTTTCGTTCCTGCTTCTCAGGGGTTGGCAGGAATGAAGTGGCTTGGGACTAAGCCTCAGGAATGAAAGAAGCTGCAGGCCAGGTGGAGGAGGTGGGCCTGGGTTCCTGTGCCCACACTGCCATCGGCCCTGCAGGCCCCCGACAACTTCTTCCCACTGGGGCCAAGATGCAACATGCTCTCAGTAAATGTCTATAGAATGTCTACTGTGTGCCCTGTGAGGCACTGCTTAGGGACACACAGAGATTTTTATATATACACTTATATATACATACATAAAAATAAAATTTTCTTCTTTTTTGAGTTGGAGTCTCGCTCCGTCATCCAGGCTGGAGTGCAGTGGCACACTCACAGCCACCCCAGCGTCGACCTGCTGGGTTCCGGCGATCCTTCCGCCTTAGCCTTCCAAGGAGCTGGAACCACAGGCAGGCGATACTGCGCCCGGCTAATTTTTTTTTTTTTATTGTAGAGACGAGATCTTGCCAAGTTGCCCGGGCTGGTCTTGAACCTTCAGGCTCAGGCAATCCACTCGCCTCGGCCTCCCAAAGTACTGGGACTACAGGCAGAGCCACCGAGCCCGGCCAAAATTAAACTTTCTACTAGCAATACACGCTGTAAAGAAAAAGCATGTTAAAGAGGTAGTGATGGTGAGGTACTTCTTTAAATAAGGAGCCAGAAGAATCTCGGGTGATATGAGCAGAGACCCGTATGAGGCACCAGAGGCACCTTGCATTCCAGGGAGCTGGAGCAACACGAGCCAAGGCCACGAGAGGGAAAACGCAATGAGGCCAAAATGGCTCAGGGCAGAGCCTGGGGGGTGCTGGTAGCAAGAGGGCCTGAGAAGTAAGCGGAAGGAAGATGGAGGGCCTTCTTCCTTCAAGGAGAGGGGTCCAAATAATAAATCCAGTACAATGGGAGCCATGCGTGACCTGTTCTAACAACTTGAAAGGAAGTCTGTTACATGGAGACTGGACTGCAGGGTTCTCAGGGTGGGATGACAAGAGGTAAGGACCTCCTGGAAGGCAGGCAGCCGCAGCCACTCCCCAAGCTGATTCGCTGGAAGAGGATGAGGCGGTGCCCGCAATGCCTCAGAGCACTGGGTGGGGTGGAGCCAGGCGCCCTGCAGGCACAGCATGGAGGGGGACAGGCTCAGGTCAGGCAGCAGGGGACTGAGTGTGGCCCCTTAGTCCTCTGCCTTTGGGTTAGTCTGGGGCCTTCTCTGTATTCCACAGCTTCAGAGCCTTGCTGCATCAGACCTGACACACTGTGATGATGTACCAGTCTCCTGAGTCCCATTCCCTGGGCCAGGAGCTCCTGGATGGCAGGGCCCACCTGCTTCACAAGCACTGAGTAGGTGGCTGGGAGCAGATATTTACCACAGGCCAATCCCAGCTGTAGCTAGAAGGACAGCTGCCAGCAGGTAGGGAAGGGAAGATGAGGGCCGGATGTCTAACTTCTCCTTCCACTGGCAGAAACACTGGCCTGGTTCTGGATTCCAGATCCTTCCCTCCAGGGTCTGGGTAGCCCACCTCTCTTTCAGAGTCTGGCGCTCCACAGACCCTGTGAGCAGTGATCTGTCCCATGTCCCTCACCACTCACACCCCAATTCCACATGCTGTGAACCCCTTGAAGACCCTTCGTCTTGTGCCTTGCCCTAACACCGTCGAGTCTAGGGCCCACGAGGGCAGGAAACGCTCACTGAAGGGTGCTCACCACGTACTGTGTGTGAAATCCTTTAGTCCTGCTAACCACGCCATGAAGTGGATATTCACTACTCTGCAAATAAGAAAATGAAGTCAGAAAGGTGATCTACCTCAAGGTCAAAGTCCAGTGGGAGCAGAGCCAGTAAGTGCTCTTCCAGCTCTCCTGGGCACGGGCTATGCACCCAATACCTGCTGAGCAATCGTGGCCAGAATTGAAAGCACCGACTGCCCACTCCCTCATCTGCCATTAACATGTGGTACGATGGTGGAGACAGCTGCAACCCGTGAGCACTTCCCACCCACTCGATGGACCAAAATACACAAGACAACATGGCAAAAATGCGGAGAAACTGGAATCCTAACACACTGTTGGTGGAAATATACAATGCAGCCTCTCTGGAAAATAGCTTGGCAGTGCCTTGGAAAATTAAAACAGCAACTACGACCCAACCACTCTGCAGCCTGGTATAGACCCAAGGAAATTTAAACACTTCGGGACTGGGAAGTGACTGCTCAGGCATGGGTTTCCTTTTGAGGTGCTACAAATGCTCTGGAATTAGGCAGTGTCACGGTTGCACAACTCTAAATATACTGAACATCACTGAACTGTACACTTCCAAAGGGCGAATGATCTCAGTAAGTCTAGTAATAAGAAAACAGACTTGTGGGCAAGTTCCAGTTACCGCCCAGGCTGAGAAGCATCTCTGCTAGAAGTCTCGTCCCCAGCAGCCACTGGACACCAGACCCTAGTCCTGGAATGAAGCATGTTCACCCTCAAATTAGGCAGGAAGTCTGTCTTATCTTCTCCCTAACGCCATGTTCCAAAGTCCTGACTTTGTCCTCCTGCATCTTTTTCCTGGGTCCACTGTCTCCCTGGGAAAGTACCTGAATGGTGGGTTCTATATCAAACACCCTCACCAGTTTGGGTGGCGTCACCAAGACTGAAGATGCCGGGGGCAGGGGGTGGGCCCAGGCTAGACTCAGTGGAATTCCAAACCCACTTCCTTGGCAAAAAGAAACTACAGAACTGTTTGCTGAGTGCATACTGTGTGCTGGGCACAAAATTCAGTTCTTGCCAAGCCTCCGACCGCTTTAAAGGTAGCTACGCTCACTTCCCTGGACGTGAGGAGACCCACATCCGGTGAGGCTGTTACCTGTCCTGGTGGGCAATGGCAGCAGGTCCTCTTCTCTCCAGGCGCCAAGCTCTTGCCCAGTCTGGACTTCTTTGGGCTTCAGGTTTCTCATCAATAGCGGACACACATCACAATTTCTGGGGAGGTCCCAGAAGCACCCAGCTTTAATAAATTCCAGTCCCTGCTTCTCATGGATTGTGGCTTTTGTTGACCAGGGAGGAGAGATGGGTTATGTGCTCTGTTTCCTATTCCAAACCCAACCATGATGGGCTGCCAGCATGAGACCTTTGTTCTCTGGATGTGGATGCACCGCCTCAGCCTCCACCAGGGCTGCCTCTCTGCTGAGCTGGGGTGGAGAGGGCCTGGGTGTGTCTGGAGAGGCCTACAATGACCACTTGGGCCTGGGACTCCCTGGAGAGCAGGCCAGGCTTGGTCTGGACTTGGGACGCCCCAAGACTAGCTGCATGATCTCATGCAGGTTCCCTCGCTTCTAAGTGCCTGTTTCTTGGGTGTGGAAGGGGAACCCAAGGCAACTTTCCCAAGCATGGAGACTGAGGCCTGGGCATCCTTCTCTCATGCCCCCCCAACTCACCCCCCTCCCCCCAGCCAGGACCAGGAGCAGCAGCAGGGGTTGGCATCTCCGCCCTTCCAGACAGGCGGCAACAAACCACAAAACACACATTTCCCAATCACATATGGCTTCTTTGACCCCATCAAATAACTTTATTCACACAAACGTCCCTTAATTTACAAAGCTTCAGTCATTCATACATATTAGGGGATCCACAGTGTTCAAGGAACTTAAATATAATGTATCATACCAACCCAAGTAAACCAAGTACAAAAAATATTCATATAAAGTTGTTCACACGTAGGTCCTAGATTACCAGCTTCTGTGCAAAAAAAGGAAATAAAGAAAAATAGACTTATTAACTAGTATTTAAAACTAACTTTGTGCCTGGCTTAAAACCTCCTTCACACTCAACTCTATCCCACATGAATGTTTAAGAAGTCACTGAAACATACTCCCTGCTCTGATGGAAAGCCACCCCTGGGCACAGAAGGGTCCAACTGCCCCTAAATAGGCTCCCTGCCTCCTGTGACCTCTCCTGGAAAGAGATCTACAGGGCCCTACCTTCTGTTGCCCACTGAAATTTCAGGGGCCCCTGGGCAGCCATGGCAGTGGATTCATCTCTTGGTGACGGCCACAGATGCTAGCACTGGTCAATCTCATGTCACACCTACTGGTCCCCTTTAAGGGCATCTCTGCAAACAGGAGCCTCCCCTGCCCCAGAGCCTAAGCAGGGCAGGAACAGAGATAGGCCTGTGTTGTCTTGAAGGCTGTGCTACAGCCGAGAGACAGGCTGGCAGAGCCAGCATCTCAGGGCTTCCGCCTCCAAATGTGGTGGCCCGTGGGGCTGAATGAAGTCAGCTCGGCTGCTCTGAGATCGCCAGGCCCTAAGAAAAGGAGACTGCCAGCAGCTGTGTCTATCTGGGGCTCCAAACAGGCCCTGAAGGGAAAATGAGCCACGAAGTGGGATGACCTGAGAACCACCTAGAGTATGAGCCACCAGTGCCCCAGATACAGAAGGAGGATGGGTGTGTGAGCACGACTGAAGGAGAGAGATGGACTTGGTGGGCAGAGCTGGAAGGGGGTGGCATGGGCCAGGCAAGGGCAGAGAGCTAGGGTCCCCTCCTCAGGGGATGGCAGCCTGGCTCCTGCCGTCCATTTCCAAAAGACACCCCAAGGCCAAAACCCAGATATCCACCCCATTATAATCTATCTTCTAAGAAGGTAAACAGCCAACAGCATAAAAAGATTCCCACAATGCCAGCTCTTCTCCTCTTAGAAAAAGATTCAAGCAAAAATAAGTCTTATTGCTCCAAACACTGGTTTTCTAGGTGGGAGACAACTGATATGTGAAGGAGCTGAGGACCCTGGAGGGAGGAAATGGCGGAGCCGGGGAATGTGCAGGGCAGGTGGCTGTGAGGAAGGTGGGGAGCGGTCTAGCACCACGGGTTCAGGAGCAGAGGGGTGAGGGGTGCTCACCCTGCCCCAGGCATCTCTGCCTTCCTTCGCTCTGGGGCCCCCACTGGCAGTGCCCTAAAGGAGGCCAGGCCCTGTCCAGAGTCGGATCTCCACCCTGCATTGGGCATGTCTCCTCCAGCTGTAAACAGGGTATTTCTTAAGTAAACATGTAATACACTCTTTCAGAAAGGCAGCCATGGGGCAAACCACGTCCTGATGGGAGGAAAGAATTCCTATGCGCCTGTCCCAATGTTTCTGGGATGAGATGAGGCTAAGGCCAGTGACCTTAGTCCTCGATGCCCAGAACAGGGTCAGATGGAGCCGGTTTTGAGCCAAAAGACGGCAGCATCCTCCTGGCTAGAGGTAAGAGGCAGGGGACCTGCCGGGGAGTGAGAGGCAGTGTGCACCTGTCTGAAGCAGTTTTCCTGGGCTACAGCTGCTAGTAAGTGCCCCTGTGGAGGATGGGGAGATGTGGACCTGGCTACAGCCCTTGGGAGGAGGGCGTGGGGATGGGGCAATCCTTCCCCTGTGGCTCTCTGGGAGTAGAAGAGTGAGCAAGTGACAGGTGGACACCGGTAGGGAAAGAGAGAGGTCACACACTTCCAGCTGATCCAGGAGGTCTGGTCAGGGGAGGACAATGGAATAAGGCACTACGATCTGTCCTGCTGGTTCCTCTCAGACCCGTAGGGCTGTGGCCAAGGGCCTTCCTCCAGCAGGCCACCCTCTGCCCAGGGCCAAGGAGGAGAGAACCAGCGATTGCTGCTTGAAGGTCTGGAAACTCCTGGGATGTGGACAGGTCGAACACTCAGCGGTGCTAAGATGATGCACCAGAGAGCGGCTGGCAGGTGGGACCTGGTGAAGCAGCAGGAGGAGGGATCAACAAGAGGAAGCAGCCCCCAAGGAGGAGGGGGATGGCACCGAGGCTGCAGGTGCACCAGGGGTACGCTAGCGCTTCCTTGGGGCCAACTTGTGCCTAGCTGGCTGTGTCTGAGGTGGACATGGTGGAGAAAGGAGAGGGGAGGAGGGCAGACAGGCACGTGGCCAGAGAGTGGGCTCTCATCTGCACCAAGGAAGAGGTCCTGCCGCCAAGAAGACAAGAGGGTATGGAAGCTGGCTACCCCCATAGGGACTACTCCGACACCAAGCAAAATAATGAAGGGAAGCACTATAGCTCCAAGCTCTTGTTTAGACAGAGCTATGGGACTCGGGAGAGCAACAGACAAAGATGTAAAAAGTAGGGAACCTGTTAGGCTGCAGCCAGGGACAATGGGGGTGCGGGGCTGGGGACTGTTTTTCCCATTTGCTCAAGTACAGAGAGACAGCTGCCCCTGAGGGAAGGTAGGGTAGTGGGGCAGAGAGGGAACGGGCACTGCAATCAGGGGATGCTGCCGTTCCAACCTCTCAGCTCTAGCTTGTGCACTCAGGATGCCTGAGAAGTCGGAGAGGAGGAAGACAAGAGGCAGACAGTCATGACGGATGCCAGCCCAGGAAGGGAAGGGCATGGCCACCACCTCCAGTCCTACGGGATCCTGCTAACAGCAGCCAACCCTCTGTCCACGCAGAGGAAGAAAGTGTGTGTGGAGAGGCTTGAGAAGGGTGATGCATGTGAGCAAACATACCGCCACATCTGCCCTGACGTTGCGGTCTCCCATAAGCGCCTAGGGCCAAAGGATTGCTACTTTTGGGGGGAAAGCACCCCCTTGGTCACATACCAACTGAAATGTCCTCCAACGATCTCCCCTGTCAATCCTATGCTGGCGTAGGTAAAACAAAAAATCAAAAACAAAGCATTCCCTCCCCTTCCCCAGAGACTGTCCTATTTGGCCGTAAGGGGGTGAAAAGCCTTTGGAGTAGACAAAGGTGTGTCCAGACAAGCAACGCAGAAGGGCGCCCCTTTCTCCTGTGGGGGGAGAGCAGAGGGGGGGTTCAGAGAAGCAGCCGGGGAGGGAGGCCTCCCCTAGGGAGGTGCCAGAGCACAGGTGGAGGGTGCAAGGATGGCTACAACAGACAGGCGTGGGCTTGAGGCCACGGCTGGGGAAGTTGAAGGTGGCAAGTCCACACAGGCCACACAGGGTCTACCCAGGCCATGACACCTCCCTGCTCTGGGCAGGGGCATTATTTCCCCAGCAGACACATTTACACTTAGTGTGGGCACCTAACCGTAAGTCCCGGGAGAGGGAAATGGCGCTTGACAGTATGTGTCACCGTGTATGAATGACACTATGGGTCCAAACACGGGCATATCCTTCACTGCGATGAGACAACAATGGCAGCCAGTTCAGGACACCGTATTATCATGGCAATATTCACACCCAGATCTCAGGCTGACTCAGTCTCTGGGACACTTGAACACCACAGACAGATCTGGGAGGACAACCCAGGAGGCAGCAGGTGGCGGCTGACCTCACAGCAGCGACAGGTGCCTGCTGAAGACCCAGCTACATCCCAGGCAGTTTGGCACGACAGTTTTTCCTAACAGAAAGGTAGGCTCACAGAACTGGGATGGCTGCTCAACTGCCAGCAAGTGGGAGATGCCACTGCCACCTCTCTCTCAAAGTTACCAGTTAAAGGGACAGAAGAGGAAGAGACTCCCACCAAGTCCTGGAGTGGCCTGGGGCTTACAACAGCTTAAAGAGAACACAGCCCGGAGTTTATCCCTCTTTCTTGCGTTCTCCTGGCCAAACCCTGGTCCTCCTCTTCCAGATGGTTCTTCGCCTCTGATTATTTCTGAAGTCCTGGGACTAGCCAGGGCCAGCCCACAAGGAGTCTAGCTGTTCCTGCATCTGGCAGGGAGGTAGCCCAGAGGCACCTTGTCTTCAGACCAGGTTCCAGGAGAAACCCCAGATTCTCTCTGGGGAGCAGGCCTTCTCTGGGGAAGTGAGTGTCAAGCAGAACTGAGAGATGTGTACAGATGGAAGACAGAGGAAAAGTAAAGACAAAACCAAAAAGAGCTCCCCAACCCCACACACAAATTAAAAGTGAAATGTATACATATGCCTTGTCCGCATTGGATTTCTTTAAAGAAACTGGTGCCTGTCCACAGCATAGCTTCCTGCTTTTCTGACGTCTCAATGGTTTAAATTTAAAAAGCAAAAGACCAACAAAAAAAAAAAAAAGAAAGAAAGAAAAGAAAAGAAAAGAAAAATTAAGCAAAACTAGAAGGGAGGAGAAACCCAAACAAAGCTTCACATTGCCGGAGATCCAGCTGTCGGGAGGTCGCCAACCAGCCAAGCCACCACCTGTACCCTCTGCCGTCCTCTGTAGGAGACATGGTGAGACTGTGGGTCCCGAGGGATCGACCTGGAAGACAGAAGGCAGGCAAGGAATGGACATTGGGTCAGTGGGCCTGGGTGCCAGTCCCAACCCAGAGGCGTGCTGAGGTGGGTGTGTGCTGGGCTGGGAAGAGTTCTCTAAACATATCGAGCAGACACAGCTTCACGACAACTGCCTGCCCTAGATGCACATTATTTTTTCAGATAGAGAAACGGAGGTGCAGGTTGAGTTACTCACCCAAAGTCACAATGACTAGGGGCAGACCCTGGCTGGGAACCCTGATCTGACCATAAACGCCCACTTCCCTGTACCATGAGGGGACCCACCCCGGATGGTCTGTCCCCACAGACCTTGCCAGCAGCGCACACTTCCCTCCTCACCCTCTATGACTAACTTTGCTGCAGTAAATGTCACAGCAACCCCCTCAAGGTTTAGTTATCCTGTTTTAGAGATAAGGAAAGTGAGGTTCAGTCCTCTGAGAGCTTGCCAGGCTACCTGCCAATGTACTAAGAGGAGTCAGAGTCCCACACTCAGGGGCAGTGTCGGACTCACAGTCACATTTCCCAGGACTAGCCATGTGGCCCCGCTCAACACACAGGACACTGGGGCATTCAGAATGAGGGGCCACAGCCAGCACAAGAGCTGAGTAAATGGGCTCCGCTCTTGATTGTGGGTAAATTTAAGGCCTCCGGTCCCTGGCCTCAACACCCGTATCTACGTCACAGGCTATTAAGCAGATTAAATGAACTAATACATATAAAACAGAGAAGAGTACCTGATCCTATTAGTATTAGCTATTATTTGGCAACCGCCATGGTGCCAGGCCTCACAAATAGGACGAGAGGCCTGCCCTTCAGGGGCTTATTCTAGAGGAGCCTAGAATATAAGAGAGATTAGCTGTGGGCCAATCCCCACTCTGAGCCACCTGATCAGTACTAAGTATAGCCCTGCCCTGGCAGGACAGGCTTCCAGGGCAATGATGCTCTAGCCTTGCCGCACATGGAACTGAAGAGTTGTTATAGAGCCTGTTCTCAGTCTGAGCAATCGAAGTGGACAAGTCTTATACTTATGGTTCAATACTCCCCACTCCCCCCTGCCTTCCTTGCTCTGTAAGGCAGACCAAAACATCTCTGCAGGGTGAGGGGTGGCATTCCAGTCTGGCACCTGACTGACATCATGTGCCACCTGTTCAGTCTGACAACACTGGCCTGTCATCCTCAGTTCCTGGGGAGGCACCCAGCTAGTCCTCCCAGGAGAAGTGGGGTAAAGCGACATGGGACAATTAACTTTCTGTCTACCTCAATTTCTTCCTCTGAGCACTGAGGGCTCTTTTTGGAGGTCTGAATGGAATGATGACTGTGAAGTACCCAGCCTGCTAACGTGCTGGAAGAGCCCACCCTTTCCCAGCCAACTGACCCCAGCCAGAGATTCTGAACGTGTCAGACTTAAACAGGCCATGGTTCTCAGTCAGTCAACCATCAACTTTGCTTCGGCTGGGTGAGGATGCACAGGAAGGGCATGCCCCATGCTGCTGGAGGAGGGTAAAGAGCTTCTAGAAGGCAGTCTGCCATGTGTTTTCAGAGCTTTAGATGTGTACAAACTGGGAACTCCTATAATTCCACTCCTGGAAGTCGAGCTTAACAGATAATCCTAAATATGAAAAGGACTTTATGAATAAAGACATTCCCCGGGGTATTACTTAAATTATGAGGCAATAACCTCAAGTGCAAAAATAAGGAATAATTAAGCAAATGATCCATCAACTCAAAGATACACTACAGAGGAATCAAGATGATTTTGTGGCTTTCTGAACATTATGGCAGAGGCACCTCCCCGGGGTAAGGGAAAGGTATAGGTTATAACATTGTACAGCACACAATATGACCACACAAATGTGAAAGAAAAGTCCTCTGTGTAGGAAAATCTGGCAAGAAATGCATTAAAATGTTGTATTTGTCATGGATCTTCTCCTTTCCTTACTTCTGATTTTTAATATTGAACACACAGCCGGGCTCGGTGGCTCAGCCTGTAATCCCGCGCCTTGGGAAGCCGAGGTGAGTGGATTGCCTGAGCCCGCGGGTTCGAGATCCGCCCAGGCAACTTGGCAAGACCTCATCTCTACAATAAATCAAAAATTAGCTGGGCATGGTAGCACATGCCTGTAGTTCCAGCTCCTTGGAAGGCTGAGGCGGAAGGATCACCTGAGCCTAGCAGGTTGAGGCTGCAGTGGCCGGGAGCGGCCACTGCACTCCAGTCTTGGTGACAGAGTGAGACTCCAACTCAAAAAAATAAAAATAAATAAATAAATATTGAACACACACCACTGTCATACTTCTTATTAGGAAAAACAGGGTACTTCAATGAACAAGAAAAGTCGGCAGCTCCAACAGAAAGATCCGGATGTGTGCTCTTGTCTAGACTCTTCCACACACAGTGGACAAAGGAGTGCTCTCCACACCTGTCAAGCAAGAGGTTAGACCATGTGATGCCCTGCCTTACTGCCCGGGGGGGATGACCCAGTGTCTGTCTGGAAGAAAGTGGAGGTGGCTAATCCAGGGTGAAAAAAACGGATTTCTTGGGCCCAAACTTTCACTCTGCTGTTTTTGTTCCTCTGTTAATCCCCCTCACCAAAAATCCATTTGTGATTCTTGTATCCTAGTTTTCGATTTAGAAAGATAAAATGATCATAAGCATATTCTCTGATGATTCAGCAGCCATCTCCAACTCTAGCTTTACTTAGCACGCCTACTGCTTTCTCCCTCTACTCCAGCAGATACAGCAGATCGGCCAGAAAACTGGGAGGGGGCATTCAGGGTGGGCCCTCACCATCTAAGACATTAAGCCCTCGTGAAATATAACGAGAAAAGCCCAGGAAACGCATGGTCACATGTGATGTGCTACAATAATCTCTGGGACCAGCTAGGACTTTCCAACCTTCCTCTCCTCCCTCCCCAGGCAGGACCCAAGCTGAGGACCTAAAAGGATGGCCATCAGGAAGGTAGCACATGGCAGCTGAAAATCAGTGCTGCCAAGGAGGCAGATTCCGAAGCCAGAGGTTCCTCTTTGCAAAATCAACCAGCAGAACAGAGTGCGCCCGCAGAAGGTCACATCACCAGCACAGCACTCTGCAAGAGCTCCTGGGACACCAGCCTATAATGACCACTGTAATCACCAGGTCCCATGCCAGGAAGTGAAACTTCCAAAGGCTCCTCCACCCTCCCTCCAGCACTGGCACTGGCTCTGGTCCTCCTGTTGGGGCCTCAGAACAGCCCGCAGGTCTGAGTCTAGTTCTCCCTCGTAGGCAGGGAGAAGGAAAACACAAGGGCTCCCTATTGCAGAAAAGACCTTCCCATAAGGGAAGGTACACCTTGTCCCAGGAGCCAATAGCACAGATAAGCTCACTGGAAGACTACAGCTGTAAATGGCTCGGACCACATGGTTTGGGGTTAAGCAGCAGACCCTCTCGGCACTTGTGGGCACAATAAAGGGTTTGGTCTCAGCTCCAGCAGGTCCTTGGGGAGGCCTCAGGCTTGCTGCACTTCATCCTAGAAGATGCCACATCTCAGCTCCCTGATTGCCAGGCTGTGGTCTGACTGCCTGGATACTAGCTTCAAGCAGGGGTTGCATCGTCACCCCTCTCAGTGGACTCCCACCTCACCACAGAGTCTTCCTCAAAGGCAAAGCCACACTTGCAAAGCACAATGAAAACTGACATCTGGAAAGTACTTCTATGATTATTGTGAGGTTGGATCTGGCTGGTTTTAACAAGGGATCGGCCCAGAGAGATGGCATACTTGCTCCCATCACAGAGCTGCTGAGCAGCAGAACCAGCACGTAAGCCAAGCTCTCTTGGCGTTACCATCCAAAGTCTCTCCACTATGACAGCCTTCACTCAGTGCTCTCAAAGTAAGTAGCTGAAGCTGAGAAGTTGCATCTGACCGACAAGAAGCTGGGGCAGAAGGCGTCAGTGATCCAGAAAGGCCGCGACCAAACCCTTACCTTCCTCATTTCAGTTCTTAGACCGAGCTCTCTCAGAGCACACCACATTGTTTCTCTATAAGTAGCATTAACAATCACTTACTGAGCAGTTTATATGTGCTAGGAAAGTTCTGTGTGCTTTATAGGGAACACTCAGTAAGGTATCTTTCCACCCTCCAACACTGGTTTCCGATCACTGTTCCCGAAGCATTCAAGTGTTTCACACCAACTGCCTCGTTTCACCCAAGCAACCCTAAGAGGTGGACGCCACCGTCCCCCAGTCTTAGGTGAGAAAATGAAGCTCAGAGAAGGGCCGCATAACTAGTAAGCGGTAGAGAAAAGAGCTTAAGCCAGGGGTTTTGACATGTAACTATGCAATGTCAAATCCCTTCCTAGAAGACAAGAAGAGCTTAAGTGGAATTGAAAATCCATTTAATCCCTTCACCCATAAATAGAACATTGAGGAAAAGGCTCATGCAAGGCTTATGTGCCTGTGCACAGGTCTGGTGCTAAGGGTACAAAGTAGGCTGTGGTGCCAACCAGGCAATGACCAGTCTTCCAGCAAGTTCCTCGGCCAGCAGGCAGGTGTCTGGTTTGTCTAAGGAGACTGGGAAACCAAACTGCTCCCATTAAGGCCATTAGCAGCTTGGGGAACAGAGCTGGTAGGATGGAGGGGAGCAAGTAACAGAGGAAGAGGCTGAGGTCAGTATGGCTCACATGTCCATATCCTTCCTCTATTCCTCAACCTGCAGGCATGGAACATCAAAATGACGAGGATTACCCTTTACTCTAGAAGTGCAGCCTCCCTGCTTTATTGGCATTAAAACATTACTTTGTTGACAAAATGCTGACGAAAGTGGGAATGGTGTTAAAAATTGTTCCCTCCTCACACCCCCAGCTTTTAAAACTGTACTGTCTTAGGAAATGTGTAAGTCTGGAAAACATCTCTCTGGGAGCCACGTGGTTTAAAACCATGTTGGAAACTCAGCACCCTCACTTCAGTGCTGTCAGGGAAGAGCACAGGCCCTACAGCTGGTTCAAATCCCAGCTCTGCCCTTTGGCCACTTGCATGGTCTGAGAGTTCTCTTCTGTCTGAGAACAGGGATGGCGCTCTCTACCCTCTGGAGCCTGCTGTGAGGAGCAAAGATGCAAATAACTTGCCTGTCATAGTATCTGCCACAGGTGGGGCACTGAGTAAGATCTACTTGCTATTATTTGTGTTCATGGTCACTTTGGTTCTTAGGGTGTCACAGGCTGAGCTAAGTTGTCTTGTGCCAAGGCTTAACGCAGGAACTTTCTATCCCATGTCCTCAATATGAAGATGAAAGAACGAAGCAGTGGAGGTGGCGGAGGAGAGCAGCTCTCCGATCCACGCTCGAAAGGACATAAGTCTCTGCGGCACTGTCACCACAGTGGCCCCAGGAACAGCAAGGGGTAGCAAAAGTATCCTCAGCACCCTTCGACCTGCTCACACATAAAGATGGATTTCGGAAGCCCAGGTGAAGGAGCCCAGGAACCAAGAAGCCCGAAATACAAGATGGCTGTTTGCTAGGATCTATTGTCTGCGGTACTGCACAACCGTTCCACAGCACTGGCTAAAAGGGTAGGTCAGCACCCAGGCAAGCACTGGCACGTGTCAGGAGAGCTCACATGCCAGGTGCAGGCTTCTGAGCGGCAGTGAGTACCTGAGCTAGTTCCACCTGCTGCCAAGGTATTAACAGACGGGACGCTGGGCACCCATGATACCAGGCGCATGCCCTTGCTTACTCTCTCCAGTCTCAGAGGTTGCCCTAGCAAGTTACAAATGGCTGCTAAGTGAGTAGCCATGTAAATGGCCATTAATATATGGTTGGATGCCCTGTCTTCTCTATTCTGCCCTGCCTCTCAGATCTAGTTAACAGAAAGAGTCACCGCGTTTGCATACTCACAGACTAAGATACAGCATACACTCATGTGTGGTATTATCGGGTGGGCAGGCAAGAACTCACTCTTATTTAAATCCCCAGCAGTCCTGTGTAGTGGTATGATCACTGTAGCTACTGGCACCTGTGAGATGCTAGACACCATGCATGCCTTAATACCCAGGACCACACAGGAATCGTTCTATTTTATAGATGAGCAAACTGAGGTTCAGGTTACTAATTTTTAGCATATCATACTATGGTGCAAATAGGCATCACAGGTGCACCGAGGCAGAAGTCTGTCAGGGTCACAGAGGACAGTCCTCTCCCTCCACTAAGTAGGGTTAGCCTCTGAATGGGTCATTCTTCACTTGAGTACACCAAAGCATCTGGCTTTTCACACTCAGACATCAACATGCCAAGCCCTGGGGGGCTCAGCGGCCTCAGCACTCATGTCTCTTCCAATCAGTCAGAGGCACTGGGGCCAAGGAGCCACGCTCTCTGACGCATCATTCCTCCAAGGCTGACTGCGCAGCCATGGTGCATAAAGTAGGGCAAAAACAGGGACTGTGCTGCGAACGTGCCTGCAGTCAGGGCAGGAGGAGCTGGAGTAGGGACGACAAATGGGATCCTACTGTTTTCCATCTTCAGGTCTAGAGGGGCTTGCAACTAGGGAAGAGGGAGAATGATGCCAGAGATGACAAAATCTATACAACCGAAGCTTCACGGCAGCCCATGACAACCTGGAGGACCACAGGGCTGTGCGCTCCGCCCGTGGCCTTGACCAGGAGCTCACCCACAGGCAGACACCCAGGAGCAGGTCTCAAATGAGGGGGAGTGTCACTCAGAGTTGGTGGTCTCTCAAGGGCTGGGCTTTGGAGCAGGAAGATGAAACATTTACATATCCAAGCGCCACTGGCTCTGACCTTTACCAAGTCAAAGTCTCCCAAGCTTCAGAGTTCTCAACTTAAAATGAGGAATTATCTACTTTGCCAGATATGAAGATCAGTGATGGTACAGTAGGGTACACAGGAGGTGCGTAATGCACTATGAAGGGGCTTTAAATCACATCCAAAAAACAAAACAAAACCACAAATACCTCACCACAGTCATTTGCTTCGGCAAAACTACCAGATAAGACAGACGACTTGGCCTCAAGTCAGTCTTCTCTCACGGTGACAGCCTCCTTTCTGCTTGGGGCCTCAGTTCCTGCTGGTCTGGCTACCCACACCTCTTGTCATTCAGTTCACACTCACCCTTCGTGGCCCCCTCCACATGCCTCCTCCAGGAAGCACTCCCAGAGGACCCATCTGTCACCCTGTCCAGTGAGCAGGTGTCAATGACCTCAGACCCCACTAGTCATGCCATGTGTTCCAACCTCTCCATCCCTTAGATTACAAGCTTCCTTCAGGACAGGGACAGTCTGGTGCTTCCCTTAAGCCTCTCAGGTTACCAAGGAGTGTTAGGTTTTAGAAGGAGCTCGAATACCAGCTGTAAGTACACAGCTGTAAAAAAATAATTTATGGACTTCACAGAATCATTCATTCAACATGACAGAGTTTAAACATAAAACCCCTGCCTTTGGTTCCTGCGTCAGTGCCAAGTTCTGTGCACACATTCCCAGAGCAGCCTGACACACCAGGTGTGGACAGGGATGCTCATCCTGGTCTCAGAGAGGTAGACCACTTCTCCAACTCGAACAGCAGCTCGGACAGGGCTGGGCCCAACTCTGAAGCTTGTGCTGTATTTCTATCACATTCCATGGTGACGTTCCCTCTCTCACCTTCAGAGTCAGTTGGGAGAAACGAGGTCCACAGGAAGGACAGCTGCAGAACCAGGGGCTCCTTTCTTGATTCCAGCTCTCTCCACGACCTCTCACTCCCACTAGGAGGCCTTCTTTCAAAGGGAAGAAGACAGCCAACTATCCACAAATACATTCTGTCATATGTGGAGAGGGCCCTTGAAAACCAGGTATGGAAAATTGAATTTGGCTCTGCTTCAGAGTGTGTCCCCTGAGTTGGAGTCAGTCATAGTCAGAGGCCAGTGAGAACTGTTAGGACTGGAAGCCTTGAGTCTGGCCTAAAGCTATGTACTTCTCCAGATCTTAGACGCACCTCTGTCTCCTTCCAGGCCCCACCGTCTTAAAATGTCAATGACACCCTAAAAGCATCCTTAGCTAACCAGTCGTTCAGGAGGTGGGGGTGGAGTTTGGATGGCGGGGGGGGCTGCCCTGTGTGGTGGGGGACTCCCACGGGCCACATTCAAGATACATGGATCGTTGGCAGAGGCAGTGGGGACAGAGGGCAGCCCCATGAGGGACTGAAATGGACCAACCCTTGCACAGCCAGGGTCCGGTCTTTGTCTACGACCCTCCTCCCCTTCATCTCCCACATCCTGTTCACCTACATGTGTGTCTAGAGAAAGCCAGCCCAAGGACACTCTGAAAAGCAGACTATTGCCCAGGCTACAACCGCACAAAAACAAATCTTAGGTGGCATCCTACTGAGAAACACTAAATTGACATGCAGGCAAGTAATGAAGGACTTGCCCTGTGCTAAGAGAAGAGGTGGTAGACCTGGCTTCCAGGCCCCTCTAGCACTCTCCTCTCCCCTTGGCAGGCTTCATTTTGCCACCTGCTGAATGAAGGACTCGGGACCAACAGGGGAGTTCTTAACCTGGAGTCCTTCTAAACCCAAGGACTCACAGGTTCTGCAAATGCCCTGCAGAGCCGGGAAGCATCCCAACGGAAGTCCCAGGCACCTTCCTGGTAGAACAGTCCACCACTCAGATTCTAAGAAAGGCCCAGACCACAAAGAACACTGAGAACGAGAACCAAGAGGACCTTTGTGGATCCTCATCTATTAAGGCAAAAATTCTGGCTGGATGGCAGAATGGGAGGCTCTAGGTGGGGCCTCCCACAGCTCAATGGGATGAACAATCTGTGTGGCTGGGCCAAGGGGAATCAGATTTTTTAGCAAGTGTTTAGGGACAGGCAGACTTCAGCCCAATGCACTAGGAGCCCTTCTTAAGAGGGATGATGGGGGGAGGTCCCTCTCCCTGAACCCAAGACCCCCTTAACGTGGATGACGTTGAGGAAACAGGCTGTATGCTGCATCAGCTGAGGCTCAACCCATGGCCCACTTCCTACAAGGAGGACACACACTCTCTCGTGGTAAGAACTGGCAGGCCCAATGCACAGCAGAGCATGACTTACTGGGGGAAGGGTCTGAGCAGAGCCAAAAGCCAAACAGACATCAGCTGTATCTCAAGTGGGCCAGAAAGTCCCGTCCGGGCAGTGCAGCAAGGAGTTACTGCAGAAGCTCTCAGCCATAAAGACTTGCTTCATGTTTTTTTTACATCTTTTGAGTCCTTGAAGTATGCTGCCAAAAATGCTCATATTAAACCATTTGTCAAAAGCACAATGGGCAAGACCAAAGACTGAGATTTGGAGATGGTGACCAGTAAAGTTAGGGCCACACATAGAGTTGTCCAGTCTGAGTCTGAGAACCCAGACCAGACCCATTTAAACCTGACTTTTCTGGCCCTGGAAGTCAACAGGCAACAGGCCCCTGGGGTAGGTTGTTTTCCCTAAGCACCTTACCTAATAAACAGGTACTGGGTGGAGCTCAAGACCAACTAAGGGCAATCATTTAGCTCAAGAAATAGTCCTGGTAATTGGCAGTTAGCAGTTTAGATACTCTAATTCCCTTCCTCAACTTACTACTAAGTGTAGGGTTGAAATAAAAGCTGCCAACTACCTCAATTGGTCCCTAAAGAGCCAGGATCAGTTGCAGCTGCTGCGATTAGCAGCAAAAAGGCTCGGGGGGAAAAGCTGAGGTCCTTAAGAGCCCTTGCCAGGAGGAAGACGTCTAAGGTGCTGCACCAGCTAAAGGGGAGCGGTCACCCTTCCATATGGGGACAGGGCGATTTGTGGTTATAAAAGGAAAGACAAATGAGGTCATACCCAGAGTGGTCCATGTGGGCTTTTGGTTACAACCAGACCCAAGTCCAGTTATGTCAGGGGAAACTCACTGGGGGCACTTGCTAAGGGCTTTGGAGAACTCTTAGGGGAAAGAGGGTACTACAGACTGTGAGAAATGAGACATGAAAAACACATGATTCGCCTATGAGGATGTGGCAGAAACAAACAAAACAGCAGGATAAGGACAATGCCCAGAGCCACCACTTACAGAGCTCTCGCTACGTGCTAGGGATTGCACTGCGTACAGCAGACTGTGAGCATCACCTCCTGCACTTAAAAGACCAGGAAGAGGGGACCCAGAGAAATGAATTAGATGCCCGAAGTCACCCAGCTAGCTAGTGTGGAGTTGCAGTTCCAGGCTGGGTTTACCAGCACATCAGGTTCACAGCAAGTGCCGTGACATCTTGACACCAATGTGGAAGCACAGGGATTCTAGTCACCCCACTCTGTGGCTGCCACTCTGCCGTCACGTGCTTAGGAAGGTGCCTGTGCAGTCTCACACTCTGTCACACGTGCACTGTCAGTGTGGCATCTCATCTCCCTCCCCTGGGAGACAGTTGTTACTGACTCACCTTCCTAAAATACAGCCTTGCACACCACCATTCACCTTCCTCATCCTTTTTGCAGGACGAAGTTCATCTTCCTTAGGCTGACATTCATGGCTCCTGACTTCTTTGCTCTCTACTCTAGCCTCTGTGTGAACCAACTCAGTGATACGCATATTCTACAAATTCCAGCCTTTGCTCCTGCTGTGTCCCCTGTTTAGAATTCCCTTGTCTGTTTTTTCTTCAAGGTCCACCTGAAGTCACATGTCTTGTAATTTGCCGTTACTTACTTCAACAAAAGCCAGCATTCCCTCCTTTGAGCTCCTGGTGGCACTGAGGCAGTACTGTGCCACTATGGTTTTGCTCAGATGACCCCTCTTTGGTAGTTTGACAGAAGAGAACACGGGCACTGGAGCCCCAGCCCTGGAGCTGGCATTTGTCAGCCATGTAGCCAGCGGCATATCCCTTCCTCTCTGGAGTGGGATTTGGGGGACAGCGATACCCAGGCTGCAGATGAGAATTTAACAACATAAAAAGGGCGGAAAGAGCTAAGTCTGGCAAACAGCACATGCTCGGCAAGTTCAGGTGAGAGGGATGTGGGAAAAGGGGAGCGGGGAGAGAACATACCTCCCCCCTACACTTTGCAATGACAGACTCCAGATTGCACCAAGCTTGTACCTAACGAGAAACAAACAGTCATGCACCACACAGCAGCATCTCAGTCTGACAACTGCATATACTACAAATAAGAACGTAACGGAGCTTTAAAATTTCTATGGCCTAGTAATGTTGTGGCCATCCTAACACCGTAGCACAACATGTCACTCACATGTTCGTGATGATACTGGTGTAAACACACCTACAGGGCTGCCTGCTGCATAAAAGTCTAGCACGTACAATTGTGTGTAGCACATGATACTTGATAATGGTAATACATGACACTGTATACTTTTTACTGTTATTTTAGACTGTACTCCTGCTGATAAAAAAAAAGAGTTGACTGCAAAACAGCCTCAGGTAGGTCCTTCAGGAGGTGTTCCAAGAGGGTGTTGTCATAGGAGACAGTAGCTCCATGTGTGTGATGCCTCTGCAGACCTTCCTGTGGGATAAGATATGGAGAGGAAGATGGTGATAGGATGACCCTGACCCTGTGTAGGCCGAGGCGAATGTGTGTCTTCGTTTTTAACAAAAAGGTTTTAGATTGACTTCTTATCAAAGACAGAAATTCTCCAGTAGTGGACACCAAAGTCCTAGGTCTTCACACTCACTCAGACCAACTTCCAGTCCCACAGACGCCACTATGGTGAGTGCCCCAGACAGGTGGACCATTTTAATCTTCTCTAGTGTAATTTTACTATACCTCTTCTATGTTTAGAAATGTTTAGATACACAAGTACTCACACTTGTTATTGCCCACAGCAGTCAGTATGGCAACGATGCTGTACATGTCTGTAGCCCAGGAGCAATAGGCCCACATTGCAAAGCCCAGGTGTATAGCTGGCCATTCTGTTTAGATTTGTGTAAGCACATTCCATGTTCTCACACAACATCACCACCTAATGAGGCACTTCTCAGAACATACCCCGTCGTCAAGCAATGCATGATTCCCAGCAAGGTCCAAAGGTTCTTGGTAAGCCATCGGCTAAATGAGTGCAAGAGGGACCCGGGGTCCCCTGGCACCCAGGGAGGGGTCTGGTGAGCAGGGAGATGGGCCTATGCTATGTGTGTTATTCAATCTAAGTGCGGAAGGACAGATGAAGGAGTGACTCTGAAGCCTCTTCATCCCTGGCTGGACGTCCTGATAAGGCTAGAAACCCCTCAGCTTCTGGTACCTGCACTGAGAAACCCAAAGGCAACTGACACCAGGAACGAGAGACCTTCTCCCCTCTCCTCCCTCCCGACTCCCTTCCTTAACCCCAAATAGAAAGTACTTCCCAATTTACAAATTAAAGTGGTTCTCAAAATCAATTTTACAGCCAGCCATCATGGCTCTGATGTTATATAACTAGTAGAAATAAATAAATAAAGGGAGCGAGATGCCTGCACTAGCAAGCTGCCCCGTGACAGATCACCAGGCTGCCCATGTGACAGGACCCTGCGCAGGTTTTCAACCCTAAAACGTAGAACACAAAAACACAAAAACAAAACGCTATGTTCTTGAGACACAATTACACCAAAGTGCATGTGTAAATAGACACAGAGGGGCCAGCACATCAATCACCTAATACGAAGCTGATTACAACGGGAAGTCCTCAGCCCTCTAATAAGGACCATGAACACAGCCCTGGGACGAAGGGGCCATTCCAAGCCTGGGGAGATGCTCTTTGTTCAGCACCAATATCAAGAGCCAACAGTCCTCCAAGAAGACCGACAAGACACTCTCACAGGAGAGAGGACGGTCCTGTGTTCGTACATTCAAGATACACTTACCGTCTCCTTACCCCCAAACCTTCCCCTGCAATGCTCACCATCTCTCACATGCTCTGCCCTGACACCCAGGTACTCACACCACAGATCACGGAGTCATCTCTCGCCACTCCTCAATTCCTCCATCTGAAATGCATCCCAAATTCCCTCACCCTCTGCCATCTCCCCTGAGCTGGACAGCTACAGCCTCTAACCGGGCTCCCTGCTTCCAGTCTTGCCTTTCTCCAATTCCACTGGCCACACAGCAGCCAGAGTGACCCTCTAAACATGACATGATTACAAATGCTGCTCAGTGATTCACCATGACTGTCCTCATAGGCTCCCATCTCCTGGCCTCTCGCACCTTGACCTCCTCGCTCTGGCCAGCTTCTATCTCCCATGCTCAGCAGAGGCCTTGTCGTTCAGGTCTCAGCTTCAGTGTCACCTCCTCAGACTTTCTCTGACTGCCTCGGGCAGGCCCCCATTTTCTGCTATTTTCCTCACTGACACACAACTGAAGTTGTATCTAGAGTATTCCTGTGTGACATGTCTCTCAAAATGCGGGTAAGTGCCCCAAGAGCGGGAAACATGTCTATTTCTTCACCAATGGAGGCAACCATGCTTCTTTGGACTGGTGGGAAAGTGGGAAGCAGGCGAGCTACACACATTCCAAGATACTAACTCCAGCTCTGCTACCAGCTTGGCCAAGGACTGGCAAGCTAGGACAGCAGGAGCAGGCACTGTGGAGTACCTACCTCATGCCCACATTTCTATGCTGGCTTTACATTAACATTCTACTTAATCCCCATGACCATTCTACGGGGTAAGTGTTAGCAACCTCCCTTTACAGATGAGCCCTGAGACTCAGAGAGATATTGGATGTAAACAGACTCCACGGCCCAAACCTGGCTCACATCAGGTACTCAATTAGAGGACTGTGGAAAAAATACATGAAGTTTTCCAGTGAAGACTCAAAGCCATGTCTAAAGACCTCCATTTAGAGACCTAAATCTGACCTGTGCCTCCCAGTGCCTCCCTAATCCCTGTCCCAATGCCTAAATTTCCCCTTTCTCTAGGGGTGACCTCCCTTTCTACCATTCAGACTTCATGGGGATCCCGTTATTACCCTGAAGGTACTCACCTGAAATTATCTTAAGACAGTCATTGCTGTTATGGCTCAGAAGTCCACTTCCCCCAGGAAGCCCCCTGGAGAAGTTAAGTGTTTCCTCCTCCTCCCAGATGTTACAGTGCCTCACCTCACTCAAAACATATACGCACTAAGAGTCAATGATCTCGGGTCCCAGAACCATGCCTATGTGGAACCAGGAACAAGCCAGGGTAGAGGGATTAGTGGACAAAAGTAGTTTTTCAGGGACCCTGGTTCTCTGGGTGAGGAAACCAAGGCCCAGAGAAGAGGAATGTCTTGCCCAAAGTCACAGTGCTAATAACAGAACCACCTACAGAATTACACAAGCCAGGACTAGAACCCTCCACACTCTCAAGTCTAGGTCCAAGTCTTTTGAGAATACAGGGGTAAAAGGTGAGAGCAAGGGTCTGCATGTCTGAAAAATGGCAGGGCAGCTGATTGCACCTTTACCCTCTTTTGCCAAGGCAGTCCTTAAGCTTGTATGTTCATCAGCATCACCTGGAAGATCTGATAAAATACCTCTCCCCAGGATTGCTTGAGTCGGGAGTTTGAGACAAGCCTAGACAATTACTTGCAGAGATCTCATCTCTACAAAAAAAAAAAAAAATTAACCAGATGTGGTGGCATGCATCTATAGTTCCAGCTACTCAGGAGGCTAAGGTGGGAGAATTATCTGAGCCTAAGAGGCCGAGGCTGCAGTGGGCTATGATTGGGCTAATGCAACTCCAGCCTGGGCAACAGATTGGGACCCTCAACTCAAAAAGAAAAAAAAAAAAAAAGCCTTCCCCAGTTTCCAATTCGGTAGTTCGAAGTGAAGCCAGAAATATGCATCTTTAACAAGTTCCCAGGTGACACTGCAGGTCTGGAAACCACACTCTGAGAACCACTGGTGCTAGGGTTTCTCAATGACAGTGTGTGTGTGTGTGTTGGGAGGGTGGGACTAAGTGAGGAGGAGCAGAGGAGTGTGACAATGGCTGGAAGACATCTTCATATATGTGTGTGTGTGTGTGTGTGTGTGTGTGTGTGTGTTGGGAAGGCGGGACTAAGTGAGGAGGAGCAGAGGAGTGTGACGATGGCTGGAAGACATCTTCATGAAGGCTCCTTACTCATGACAGCCTCAGTTCTTGCCACTGATAAAATGAAAGCCATCTTCTAACCATGGCTAAGCCTTACCAGGGTCATGTACTCAGGCTGCACAGATTCACATCTGAGTCTCCCTATGGCATCAATCCCAGTTCAGTTCATAGAGCAGTCAGGAATCTGACATTCTAGCAACAGTTGATGCCTCCGACAGTCCTCCAGAGCCGTGGGGTGGCGCTACATGCTCTCAGAAGGCTCTTCCTGCTGTACCTGTTGGTGCCTAGGCCCCTAAGATTCTCAGGGCAGGGGAGGGAGAGGACCTTTGGACTGTGTCAGTGGCGACAGCTGGATTTCAGTTTGGGCACTTGGCCTAAAACTCCAAATATTTTTTTTAAAGGTAAAAGTCAGCCTGTTGTTTTGTCTGAGGTGTGGCATTTTCACACTCATTTCTGCTGCTCCGTGTAGACCAAGGTTCCCTCCAAACACTCATCAGAGCCAAGATGCAATCTGGTTACTAACAACAAATGAGTGTACTTGCGACTTCCAGTTCTCTTTATGTCTGGTACAAGGCTGGGCTGGGCTGGTAATGCCCATGCCATGTGCCAAGATCTGACACCACCATACTCCTATCCCATGCCTTAGATTTGCCCGAGACTTCAGCTTTCTGGGAGGACATGTCACAGGCATGTCCAAAAAAAGCAGAAAATAAAAAATAAAGGGGTGTAGCATATGGTTGTTGGAGGTTTCCTTTTCCCAAAAGGACAGAAGTAAATATAGTTGACTGGCTGGCATCATCTTTGTGGTGTTCCCATTAAAACAGATCATCGATATTGAAACCCACCGTGACATACCTAAGCAGGCCTGCTTCCCATTACTCCAACAGTCCACACCTCTGCATTCCAAACAAACCAGTTACCATTCATAAGATGGCTCCGCACAGATCCCATGTCAAGACACCTTTCGCAGCCCAGGTAAACAGAAGCATTTTCATTTTCCTCACTATGGTACGTGGCATGCCTGGGTGGCTCTAATCCCTTCCTCCCAAGTCCCTAGACATCACTTTCTTTAACAAAGAAACAAAATACAGAGTTCTGACCTGTGTACGATGCAGGCTGAGTTATAGCTTTCCCTTGGCACCTCTAACTGAAAGTGAAATTCCTTTAAAGTTGGGAAATTCATTGCAGTGTTTTACGGTATTGATTTATCTTAAACTTGGCTGGCAGTTTTAAGGCCTGCCATACCTCTGAGTCCTAGAAAAGCTGGAGGAGATCTCCATTTCCTCTGATTCTGTAATACCATGAAGGACTCACTAGTGGAAATGAAAAGCAGGGCTGGGAACATGTAAATAAGCTGCTGCCCCCTCATTAATCAAGGCAGAGCCCTCGGCACTCTCCTCAGGCCCCAGTGTAACTCCAGTTGGGACCTTTCCCCCTGCAGCTGAGTGAACTGTATTAAAAAAAAGAAAGAAAGAAAGAAAGAAAGCCTCATATGTACCTGGCTTACAAAGTTTCCTTAAACCTACCTTTGGGAACAGCCCCAAACACCACCTCCTCCATGAAGCCTTCCCTCTACTCTCTGCAGCCTTCCTGTATCTCTACTGTGCTCTAATCTACTACAACTAGGTGTCCATGTCTTGTCCCCATTATTAAACTGTAAGTTCCTCAGAGACAATACTGAGGTCAAACAACACCACCACTGGGTGTGGCCTGCCATATACCAGAAGGGCTCCTGCTCACCAAATCTGAGTTGGCCCCAAAATCTTTCAACACAGGACTGTGGGCGCCACACGAAGCAGAAAAAGCACAAATGATGAAATCCTTTGTCTCAGCAAAGTGAGCCAAGGACTTGTCAGAGAAAAACAGAGCACCTCTGCCATTTGCTTTAGGTACTCATCAACCTTAAATCCCCAGGTCAGTTAGCCTGGAATGAACTTCTGCCAGGGAGGCAGGACTGGAGACATCTAGGACACCTCTGACCCCTTCAGAGCCCTTTCCTGTAGCTCGGGTCAGACATGTCTACTGACAGCACACCCTCAGCCCCAGGTGCCCTTCCAGCTACCGGTGGGTGAACATGCTCTGGGTGTCCCACTTCCTAGCCTTTTAGTGATTTTGGCCTGTCTGCCTATGTGGTTTTCTCCTCTGCTGCCTGACCTTGGCTGTGTGAGCACCTCACTATGCCACACCAATATTTGGGTGTGTATCAGTCTGACACAGAGAAATCCACACGCAGGCTGACCTAACCTACAGGGGTGTGCCTGGGCCAATACCAGTTACCAAACTGTGAAGAACACCCATGGCAGCCCTGGATACTTACACCTAAGGGGCGATCTGCATAATGCTACTAGAGGGAGACCCACCACCAGCCTCAAAATGGAAACCCCTCAAAAGTTGCTTCTTAAAAGGCTATAAGACGCAGAACGGACTAGCAGAATTTCCACCAGATATACCCTGTTTCAGATCCTGACTCTCAAAACCTTAGGAAAGCGATTCTTGGCTGCCTCGTCCACAGAAGTGAGGGCAAGTAGCAGAAATGTTATGCGGGCAATGTATGATAACAGTACACATGAAGCATTTAGTCCAGGGCTGGGAATCAGAAGGCAGGGCCTCTGCTCTGCACAGGTCAGGGTCCCACAGTGCAGGTTTGGATAACCAGCAGCTGTTGTTGTTGGTAGGAGCATCTCTGTATCCCTGGGGTGAGAGGAAATGGGAGTTGGAAGGACCCCTGAGCCATCAGGCAGCTTTGCTCACAGCTGGATAATCACAAGAGCCACTTGGATTTGCCCACAGGGATGCTATCTAGGTTAGATGGAGCCAAGGATGCCAGGAGGAAGAACATGTGAGCAGCAACTGGGCCTTGACGTCAACAGCCCCGGGCCAGGCCTGTCCCCTCATGGATGCTTTCATGTCCTGCAGAGCTACAAGGGACAGATTATCCCTGGGGGCCACCAGCCCCATTACATAACTGACAGCTCAGCTTCCTGCTGTTGATGCAGCAGAACAATCAAGAGATGGCAACAGCAGGCCACTGGGGAGCTGCCTGGGCCTTACAGAAATCCCAGCCTTCCCCAGCTGGGGAGGAAAGCCTCAGAAAACACGGGTGCAGGGACGAGGCCCCAAGGGGACATAAGCCCCTAAGAGACATGTCTTTGTATATAAGTACCCAGAGCAAACAGGGCCCTCAGAGCTGAAGGCTGAGTTTCCACTTCCTGGGGGAAAGGAGAACCACACACTTTAATCTTCACTCATAGCCCCTCCCTCCCTTCTTGCACAGCTCAGGGAGTGCTAGCAGCTGGGACCCCCAAGAAGGGTCTCAAAAGAGGCTCATGGGGCTGCCTGGATGGAATAACTGATAATCAAGGGAGGTCCCCTGCAAGACCTCACTTTTAGTAGAATGCTCATTCTTAAGGGTCAAATAACCCACTTCAGGGTAGAGGCCTTTGGACATCCAAGGCTTCAAGAAAGAGTAAGTTGGAATCAGCTTCTGGGGGGCAGAACCAAGCTGCAAACTTCGGCCCCCTGGCAGCTACACTTCCTATGTGGGAAGAACCTTTCTTGTGGATACCTTCATTAGGGTCCCTTGGTTGCTTATCAGCATATTCTGCACTTTTTCAGAGTGCCTGGTGCCCAGTCGAAGTCCCTCATCTCCGAATGCTTGGGGTTGGGCGGGCAGGAAGTTCCATCTAACTGGATGCTCAATTGTTTGTTGAACTCAAATTACGAAAACATTTAAAATGTAAAGATTATTCAATAAGGCAATATACCACACTGGTTAAAGCCAAGGTCTTAGTCCTGGGTTTAAGTCTAGGCATTTTTGTTTAGGAATTTACTTGAAAAGTAAATGAAACAATGGTCACAAAGCAGGTAGCCTGGGGACAGCCACTAATCATTATCTTAGCAGGGCTTGGTGGCTCTGCCTGTAATCCCAGTGCTTTGGGAGGCTGAGGTGAGTGGATTGCCTGAGCCCGCGGGTTCGAGACCCACCTGGGCAACTTGGTGAGACCTCATCTCAACAATAAATCAAAAATTAGCTGGGCGTGGTAGCGGGCACCTGTAGTTCCAGCTACTTGGAAGGCTGAGGCGGAAGGATCGCCAGAGCCCAGCAGGTCGAGGCTGCGGTGACCGGGAACATGCCACTGCACTCCAGTCTAGGTGACAGAGTGAGACTCCAACTCAAAAAAAAAAAAAAAAAAAAAGTCATTATCTCACCACCTGTGATCATCTATGGCACTTTTACTCTTCACTCTTAGGCCAGGCACCTGGTGCTCAGGAAGCAAGGTTCTTGGGGGATGTGGAGGGGTCTCACACACTTTCCCATGGTCTCATGTGCCATCTCTCACAAGGACAATCCTGTGAGGCAAGGGCTAGTTCCTGGCTGTCCTGACAGCTGGGCCAGGAAGTCATACTCAGAGATGGGACCTGGACACCTATCTAGTCTCAGGGATCCCAATTTCTCCTCTAAAAGCTTTTTTCTTTTTTTTTGGTGAAAGCAGGATTTATTGAGAGGACAGAAAAGCTCCCACAGTGGGAGGGGACCTGAGGGGGTTGCCCTAACTTCCACAGACCTTGTTTGGAGTTCTTTGATATTTAAAACAAACCGTGTTTATTAATCATTTCCCCCTATTTTTTAATCACTACTGATTAACTTAGACTGTGACCTTATTTGGGTATAACTCCAGCTGAAAGAAAACAAATTGGTAACTGAATTGGCTTCTATGGCTTCAACAGGCAAATATGCCATTGCCTGTCAGACAAGTTGGAAAGGCTTGTGAATCCCTGTAAGAGCATTAAGGATGCACTGGAGGCCTGGGACAATGAGGGTAAAACCTCAAATCTCATAAAATAGAGGCAAAATCTGAAGCCCAGGCCAAGGGCCAACTCAGGTCATCCAGCATGTTAGCCCAGAGCCACATCTTTGGACCCCAAGCCAGGGATAAATATATTCTCTATTACTTCAATAAGAAATTAGGCCTGTTTCTTTCTCTAATGTTATACAGCCACTGAGATCTCATATAGAACGAAGAGTATTTTCTATGACCCTTCAGTGGGCCTTAGTTGCCCACTCCAAAAAGACGTCATTCAAAGCTTTGGCTTCAAAAGGCCCTAGTAACAGAGATTTGTGTATCAGACAGCAGATTTGGCCGTGAATGCAGATTCCCTCATCCCACAACACTCTCTGTGGTAATATGCAGGCGGTGGCACCTGGAACATCAGTTTGACTGGTTTCCTTCTTGGGGTAAAACTGTAGCTAGCTGGTAGGAACCATTAGGAATTATTAAATGTCTTCCAAAAGTGACAAATAAATAAGGAGGCGATAAAACATATCATTGAGCAATCTTTAAAAATAGATACACTTTTCTGGAACAAGAGATTGAATAGCTTGGCTTTGACTACAACTTTGTTTTAAAAGAAAAACTATTTGGTAATCCTCGGAAGCTAGGCTACTAAAGACCTCTGTCTTCAGAGGGAAACGGAAGATAACACTTCCCACTCAGGCCAAAGTGCATATCTAAAATTCTACTATAAAATATTTAATTCAGACTGTTTATATAGGGCACTTTCACAGCAACAACCTCAATAAGATAATGACCAACTCCATTTTGGGGATGATAAAACAAAGGCCCAGACAGGAAGAAAAAAAATTTGCCTAAGGCCACAGTCAGTAAAGCCCAGAAATGAGAATCATTCCTTGCACTGTCACTAATTATTTGAGGGGAATCCCAAGTATCTAACCCAGAATGTATTTCCTTTCATTTCTGCAAAAACTAAGACCATTTAGCCCTGATTTCAACAGTACTCTGAAATCTACAATCCTAGATTACGGAGGTGTTCCTCCATGGTACTGGAGTCAAATGTATTTACTATACACAGCTAGAATTTGAGTCATGACGAGTCTAATAGAAAGGTTGGCTGGAAATCAGGATGGACAAGTTCTATCCCTTCATTTGGGACCTTGAATAACCCCCCTTCTCTAGGGTTCCAGCTACCACCTACTTCCCAGGGCTTCTTCACAGCAAAATTCTTAGAGTCACCTACACCATTGGTCCTCAAAGTGTGGTCTGGTTTGAGGGTCTGTGAAGCCAAACCTTTCCATAAATGACAACAGGACATTATTTGCCTTTTTCACTTTCACTCTCTAATTGTGCACTGGAGTTTTCCAGAGGTTACATGATGAGTGACACGACACCAGCTTAAAATGCAGGAGCAAATGAGAATCCAATTCACTATTAAGACATTAAAACCAGCTTACTATTAAGACATTAAAGAGATTTGCAACATAAGACAATGCCACTGTTTTCAAAACCAGAAATGTAGTAATTTCATAAAATGTAACATGTAAATTCATAAATTACGGTAATATGTAACTGATTTGTTATCTATTCCTTCATTTGAAAAGAACATTTAAAACATGTTTTAATTTTTAACACTGCAAATATTCACAGATACAATCTAAAACAAAGCTCTCTCGAGTACGTCATTTCAAGAGCATAAAAAGGCTTTCAGACCAAAATCTTTGAGAATTATTGGTCTATTCAGTCTCCAACTCCTTCCTCTTTGCCTCTCAAATCCACTCCAGTTAGGGGTTCCCCTATAACTTCACAAAAGTGATCATCAGCACTAATGACTTCCCCTTACCAAATCCAAGGGTCAATCCATCTCACCCACCCTCTGGCAGAACATGCCACAGCTGCTTACCTCTGCCTCTTGATTCCTTTCCTCTCCAACTCCTCTCCTTCTCACCCTCAATGCTGGAAGACCCAGAGCTCAGTCCTCTGCCCACCCCAGTACCCTGGCAATCTCTTGAGTTTGTATCTCTAGGTCAGACCCCTCCCCTAAACTCCAGACTCATCCACATGCCACTCTACATCTACCTGTACACAGATTCTACATAGGTGAGCCAAACTTTCGGGTGATTAAAACCTAACTTTCTCCCAATGTCTTTCCCATCTCATTTAATGACAATCCTAGCCTTCTAACTGCTTAAGCCAAAACCCTGGAGACATCCTTAATTCCTTTCTCTCATACGTCACTTATGACCCAGCAGGTAGTTCTGTTGGTTCTGACTTCAAAACATACCCCAAGTCCAACCATCACCTCCCCTACACTTCATTGTTTCGAGCAGTCATCATCTCTCACCTGGATTATTACAGTAGACTCCCTCCTTTTCCTACCATTTATTTTTAAAACAGCAGGCAAAGTGATCCTTTCAAAAGATCAGATATCGCACAGCTGGCTTTCCAGCTCATCCCAATCAAAGACAAACTTTATAGTGGCCTTCAAGGCCCACTCTACTTGTTACCCTCTCTCCTCTTCCTACACCTTCCACTCCTTCTGGCTCACTCTGCCCAGCTTCTGGGCCTCTATATTACCTGTTACCTCTGTCTGGGAAGCTCTCCCCCCAAATCCTCAGGATTCACTCCCTCAACTCCTAACCTTTGCTCAAAGGTCGCTGTCTCCAGGAGAACCACCTGATGATCCCCATCCCCAACATCCATTATCTACGTTTATTGTCTGTCTTTCCAATAGAATGTTAAGCTCTACACTGCAAAAATCTTTGTCTGTTTTGATCAATAATGTGTCATTGTATCTAAAATAGTATGCAGCAAAGTTTCATAATAAATATGTTGAACAAATAAATGGAATGAGTTTGTCCATCTACTAAGCTTGGCAGGGAGAGAGGAAGTCAGATTCAATGTTCTTCCCAACTCAAGCCTCTGTCTGATTCTCTGAGCAACCAGATTCAGCTCATCTACACAACTGATTTGAAGCTTTTGGCACCACAGGATTTGGCTCTGGTCATAGACCTGGGCCCAGGCCCACAATTCTAAGTGCCCAATTAGGATAGGGCAGGACAGGCTACAGTCAAATTGGCACCACCAGTACTGTATTGATTAGCTGTCAAAGCCACAAAATAAATTAACCAAACAGCCTGAGACACCCACTAGTAATCACGTCCCTAATCTTTCAGCCTCTTCTCAAGGTTACCTATTTCTCCTAAGGGAAGGAATCACTTTTACGTAGCTAAAACGTTGCCCTGCAGAACAGCACAAATCTCAAGTGTGGATGTCCAAATAAAAGTCCCGATCTCAATTAGTTGTGACAACCCCATAATCCCAACCCAAATTCAGGTCCCTCTTTCAATGACAACCTTCCTACGCCAGAGCAAACTTGAATTCTAAGAGGTCTTTCAAAAGCAGAAAAGATAAGATGGAAATGCGAAGTGACAGCACACAATACAATTAAGACACTGTCTAGCCAGCCCTTTTGGTTTCTAACGGCACCAGCCCAAGCCGAGCTTCAGGGAATGCTGTTCTCTTACCCACTGGGGGTAGGACAAACTGGCCTGGCATCTGGAAGGTACTCAGTACATGTCTGTGGGGTGGAAGAGCCAACCTAGTGACTCACTACTCCAGACATCAAGTCACTAATGAAACCTACAGATGAAACCAGGCTCAACTCTGTATGAACCAACTCCACCTAGAAACTGGAGGGTGATGACAGGAAAGGAGGGAACGAAGAACCCATCCGGGTGACAGAAGACCCTGTGCCTGGCTCCTGAGGCTCCTTCCTTATGACCACTATGATTAGCACTAATCCCATCACTTCATCAAGACTTCAGCACCATCTCAGAGTAGGTTATTTCTAGCTTACCATATTGATATGGGAAAAAAGGAGGCAGGGGGCCACTTGCCTAACATATACCTGTTCTTAATTTAGTAGGACCTGGGGTATGTTACTTAACCCCTTGCAGGGTTGTAGAGGTAAAGCATAATGGTACAGGAGAAAATACCTAGCATATATGGTAGTTTTTCATCTTATTTCCCTTGCTCTCACCTCAGACTCCAGTCCAACGGAATGACCCTACTGTTCCAGGTCCAAGCCTTTGGGTTTTCTACCTCAACCTCTGTCCATACTGTTCCTTCTCCTGGCAGGTCCCTGTCCTCTGATTGCCACATGTCTGCATTTCTCACTAACCCAAATTGGTCTAGTCTCAGATGTGCCAGGTTCCCTTTGGCCTCTAGTCCTGTGAAGAGGCTTATTCTTCTAACTGGCATGCTCCTCTACCCTACTCTTGACTCTGGGCATCAACACCTGGAAGGTCAATTTCCTTAATACCTCTTCTTCACTGTAAAACAACTATGATAAATACTGATGAGCATTTCTTTCCCTAATTAAGCTGCAGAATTCATTAAGAAGTTTCTGGTTTTGCTTATGTAATCCCACAGCCTAGCACAATAGTTATGTTTCACTTAACGATAGGGATATATTCTGAGAAATGCTTCACTGAGCAATTTCATCACTGTGTGGTTATCATCATGTACTTACACAAACCTAGACAGCATAGCTTACTACACACCTAAGCAATATGGCATGGCATATTGGTCTCAGGCTACAAACCTATACAGAATGTCACTGTGCTGAATACTCTAGGGAGTTAACACAACGGTACTTGTGTATCTAAACATAAAAAGGTAACGCACTATACCACAATGTGCACCACATTATGACAGCTATGACATCCCTAGGCATTAGAAATTTTTCAGCTCCATTATAATCTTACGAGGTAGGACCCCAAAACACCTGGAATTATTTTTTGGAGGGCAGACACCTTGTAATACACACTTCCCCCACTAGTTAAGTGTTCTAGGAACCCATCAGCATCAGCGTATCAGCTAACATTGTGAGAGGCTGCATTTGGCTTTGGCTATTTTTTTTCTGGAGATTTTTTCCATGCGTTTGCCCACTTCACAAGGGGTAATTTAGGAGCACACCTGCCATCACTGCACTGAGCGTTCAGCAGTTTTTGACCCCAAATGGCATGACCTCCATTCCCCACCCTTCCTATTTACCCAATTTCGCCCCAAGCAACTTTTTGTTTGTTTGTTTCCTTGAGTGAAAAAAAGTCCTCAAGGGGAAACATTTTGCCAATGTGGAAGAGGTAAAAAACAGAAGCACTAAAAGGCATCAAAATTGATGACTTCAAAACTGTTCTGAGCAGTAGAAAAAGCATCAAACAGAGAGTACTTTGAAGGTGACTGAAGTTTAAACGTGTAAGAATAAACACACAATTTTTCATAAATAAATTCCGGGTTTTTTGGGTCCCCCTCATATGTCTGCCATGGTATATGAAGTTCCTCATTAACCAAAACGTTTATGCAGCAATGACTGTACATGACAAATGAAAGCTCACAATAAATGTGTTAAATAACCAAAGACTTCCATGTAAGAATATTCACTCACACATTCCTTATGGGATCTGAGACACAATCTGACATCTAAAGTAAGAGTGGTCAAATTACGGTACTTATGATGGAATGTCCTATTATTGCTGAAAGCCACACTTTCAAAGTATGAGATGGGGGAATGCTCAGATTTGTGCTGAATGAAAAGAGCAGGAACCAAAACTCTACCTAACTATAGCAAGATCTAAGCTATGTAGAATTGGATGTGTGGGTAGGAGTAATACAATCAAAGATAGTGTTTATTCTCAGCAAAACTGTCTATGTATCTTTTGCACATTTTTCCTACAGTGGGCACTGATGAGAAAAAGTGTCTCTAAAAAACTTTGAAGAGATTCGGCTCAAATGCAACCTCTGCTGAGAACACTTCTCTAGACTTTCCAACTTGTACTCAAATAATCCCACAGCTTCCTCATTAACACCTGGGGGGGATCTTTGCTAACAAGCGCTTACGTTCTCTTCAACCTGCACTCCTGCCCAACTCCACAGGGCCCACCCCAGAGCCCAGAAGGAAGAACCCAGTCCAAAAGTGTGCATGCAGAACAAAAAGAGAGCACTCACCTACTTTAAAAACACCCAAGATGCTCAGCCCTGAATTTTAAGCAGCACATGTGACCTGGTCCATTCTGGTTTCAAGTTCAAAGGCATCAGGCCGGTCCTGTGGGTTAGCAGCTAACATATCTTTCAAGAGCTGCTTGATCCCCTCAGACATGGAAGTCCTGCGTTTTTGGGGGATGTGCAACTCCATCTTTGGGTTTTCTAGCAGCGCCTCACCAACAGGGACGATCTCAGTTCCCTGTTTAATATAGGTCCCCAGGAGTTCCTTCTTGGTCTCAGAGTCAATAAAAGTGATTCTTTCTATCATTGCCCAGATGATAATGCCCAGGGCAAAGATGTCTGCCTTGGCCGTGTAGTGTCCCTCCCACACTTCAGGAGCCATGTAGAAGTCTGAGCCGCAGGCTGAGGACAGCCAGTATTTATTCACATTCACATTTTTGTTGTCTTGATTGCCCTCTTTGCCTCGGGGTGCCAGCCCGGCACAGACCTTGCTTAGTCCAAAGTCTGCCACCTTGAGGATGGGGGTGCCAGATCGCTCTGTGATGAGGATGTTGTCTGGCTTTAGGTCCCTGTGCACGATGTGGTTTTTGTGCAGGAAGGCAATGGCGCTTGTGAGCTGTAGCATGAAGCTTTTGTTGGTGGCAGGGTCGGGCCTCCGGGACAGGACGTACTGATTCAGGTCTCCACCTTCACAAAACTCCATGACAAACCAGAGATAGCAGGGCTCTTCAGCATAACCCAGGATCCTCTCCCCTAAGTCAAAGGAAGGTAGGAAAGAACTTGAGTGAGATGGACACATTCATACTTTTAGACTAAAGAATGCAGTCTAATAAAGTGAGGGTGACAGTGGTGACACAGAGCTGCTTCAAGAGGACCCGCACATTGGCACTGAGCCCTGTTTCTACTTACATATGACATGTCAAGGTATGACACAGGCACCAGGGACTGGCGTTAAACACCTGGGGACTGGAATGAAGAGGTCTGCAGGGAAACTCAGATTTACTGCTATCGGGTTGACTGTGAAGCCATTTTGTTTCATGACAGCTGTCTCCAAAAGAGCAGCATCACACCGCCCACAAGTATCCCAGGGCTACTGGGCAGATGGGACAAGGGAAAGCCTGCAAGGCCATCAAATGTCTGCAGCTTCTGTCATTACTGTTACTCCACACCAGGCAAATGACCTTTCCTCTCTTCCTCCCTGATTCGTATAATGATTCCAGTCAACGCATCTAGAAGGATACTACAATTTTGTTTATTTAAGTGGCATACTCCAATCCATCAATATCCTCTGAGTGCCCACCACATGCCTAACCAAGTTAGGTACACAACTCTTGTTTCTATGAAGCTTAGCTTCAAGGAAATGGACAGGTATCTACAGCAGCAACCATCAAAAACCTTACATGTGTGACTCTTAGGAACAGGGAAGGATGGGCAGGAGTTGCAAGATCCAGAGAAGACAGAGGGACAGGACTCAAAGTATCCTTAAAGGACAGGCAGTAGATCAGCAGGGGGAAACAAGGAGGAATTCTAGGCTGAGAGATGGGATGGATCATGGAACACAAGGACAAATAGACTAGAAAGGTATAAACAGGAAGTCTGCATTCAGCGGAGTCTGAATTAGATGCACAAGGCAAAACTGAGTTGCATGGGCTTGAAACTCCAGGAAAACTGTGACTGGCAACTCTAAGCAAACCCCAATCTTCATAAAGTAACTGACAGCACAGTGAACTCTTACATAAGTAAGCTAAGTCTAGGCAGGCAGGTGTGTTATCTTGCTGATGAGGAAGCCAGACCTGTAAGTGAAGGGACATGCCCCACGTAGTCACATGGGTCATTTGTACTAAGCCAGGATTTAAAGATAAGTTCTCTAGGCCCCAGTATGGTGTAGCCATTCTACCAAGCAAGGACTGAACCTCTCCAGAGAATCTCTGCCAGAGGGTTCTCCTTTTACTAGTCACTCTACTGGATGACAGCCCACTAGCCCAAACGGTCCTGAAATTACCAAGGCACACAGTCTACCAAAGCCAGTGGCTTGGAAGTTTTAGGTTGAGCCAAGATGATCTGACATACAAGACAAAAGCTTTAGGTTTTTGACCACAATTTGACAGACCTCACTTCCTCTGTAATTATATAATTTATTGGTTTATATTACTCACAAAGTCATACAGGTAAAACTAGTTTAGGGCAGATGTTTCTTTTTCTTTTTTAAAATCAGTTATTTCCCCTCTCATAATCCTCTTTCTAGGTCACAGGGCTGGGACTCTATCTAAAAACCCTGTAAAATGAGGCAGCAATTGGAAGCCCGAACCAAGCTGGACCCTGGAGTAAAGACCCGTAAAAAGGAGCACAAGAAATGTTTATTGGAGGTGGAGCCAAAAAGGAAAAGATTAAAAAAGTCATCAAATTCCTTCTGCAAAGGCCACATCAGAAAACAGTGAAACTTCTGATGGCAGAATAAAGGGTGGGGAAATGATGATTATTTTATATACAAAGTTGGTAACTATGGCAACTCAAGGACAAAGAAAACAAGTCTGCAAAACAGACTATAATGTAAGTCCAGGTTATAAGAATCCAGGGAAAGGAGAAAAAGGGTAAAGTAAGTGCCTAAAGTCAGTAAGTGGATGGGGGAGAAGAGAGCCCAGTCGGAGGAGACTGCTCTAAGTAGGGAGCCAGGCTCAGGGATGCTAAGGAGAAACTGTGTGTTGACAAGAAAACTCTGGACAAGAAGTATTCTCAGCTTCAGGCACAGTACCAGTGAGCATGACAGAATGGAAAATGGAAATGCAGCGTCCAGGAGACTAAAGTAATTCTTTGTGCAGATAAGGGCCCTGGGCTTATTTCATGAGCAACTAGAACGTGTTTTTACGTATGAACCCCCAGGTGCCCACAGGTAAACAGTAGACACATTAGAATTCCAGTCTTTTACTTCAGGTGGGTTGTCAACTGGGCTCTCAGCTCTCAGTCCCTGAACCCCTCAGGGCCTCAGTCTTCTCATCTATCAAATGAGAATAACACCTGCACCATATGATTGATGTGAATAAGACAAGGATATGAACTACATAATGCAGAATATATTTTGGGAGAATCACCTACTGACCATGATTGACATCATTCCCACCCAATCCCAACCAAGTACTTGGAAGTCACTGACTTCAATAGTCACAGTGCTGTAGACCACAGAATGTTCGATGAGATATGAAATTTAGATCAGAAAATGAAAAAGAATGATTCCATCTAAGACATCAGCTGTAACAGTTAAACTCAAGTTCTGACTACAACAGGCCACTTTCACTTGGGGTGATCCCTCCACCTAAAAAGACCACCCCCATCTCTGCAGGTGCAACTGAATATGTACCTTGAGGCCAGTTTGAATGTCAGTTTACTTTAAACTTGTTTGATTTCCCAGGTAACTTCCTCCTTCTAACCAGCCAAGGCCATAGCCTTATATTTTTATCTTAGTTTTTATTAAATTGTGCCAGACATTATGGCTTGGAATCCATCTACTGAATCATGAGAAATGCTGGCATGTTCGCAAATGGCTTTTTTTTTTTTTGAGTTGGAGTCTCACTCTGTCGCCCAGACTGGAGTGCAGTGGCACGCTCCCAGTCACCGCAGCCTTGACCTGCTGGTCCCCGGCAAGCCTTCCACCTCAGCCTTCCAAGTAGCTGGAACTACAGGCACATGCTACCACACCCGGCTAATTCGCAAATGTTTTGAGGTAGAGGTTAGATTCTTCACTCATTCTTCCAGTCTCCACAGAGGGATCTGCAGCCACTGACCAAGGGGACTATGCACTGGGGAAGGGAAATGGTTATTAAACTTTCAGGAGTGACTGAATGCTGGTTCTGAAATGACACTAATTCCCAAAGACCAAAACTTCATGGTGGTCCACCAGGCAGAGTAGAAGCTGGTGGTCAGGTAACCAGTGGAGTTTCAGCTCGGATCCCTCAAGTAGGCCTAGTGGGTTCCCAGCTCTGCCACGCTGTCACTTCCCCAGTTCAGGACGTGTAACTGGAATTGACACATGCAACAACCACTGGAATCTCGACCTGAAATTTACAGTTCCTTTGAGTTCCTTTACACCAACTTAAGTTTTATACTTCCCTTGTCTGGCAAAACCTGACAGTTGTGTAAGATTAATAAGGGTTAAAAATGTAGCTTTCTACCCAGAGAAGGAGGAAAACAGTGAGTGTTATTTGGAGGTAATAAGGACTTGCAATAAATCAACCTTTGAAAGCCCACTGGGTTCCAGGAACGATTTTAAAAGTTCATTATGTAAGCTGTTTCACCTTACTGGACACCGTTTTATAGGTGGGGAAACCAAAGTTAAGAAAGGCTACATCACCTGCCCAAGAGCACTGCCACAGAAGAGGCGCAGGATGAGCTGCCAAGTCATTCCAGTCTCCCAGTTCACAAAGGACTAAAGAAAATGTGCTCGAGAGGTAGGTCTGCCTTTGGGACAGTTTTACTACCTTTCCCTCAAGTCTGATAGGCAGCTGACAACAAAACAAACTATGTATCTCAAGACAGAGCCTATGCCATAGCTCACAGGGAGAGAGTGAAATGCAAAAAACAACGAAAGAACAAAACAAAGCAGGTATCCTGCATCTCATCACTCACAGGAATAAAAAAGTAGTGTTGAAGTCTCCCAATAAAATGTGGCCTGCTTCACTGAGAAACTTGAGGCCAGCAGGCTCACCATAAGGACAAGTCAGTATGAGTGCTGGAAAGGCAGGCATCTCCTAGAAAGATACAAAACGCCCTGAATTTTACAAGCTATTCCCAAGCCTCCTCCAGAAGTCAGATTTCCAGGTTTTAGTCAACTCCATTTAAACATTCTGAGCATACACTGCTTGCCAGACTCCGGACATGAGTCCCTGTCCTTGCTTACAATGGCCCTCGGTCATCAGAAGAATGACTACAGCTATGCTATAAGACAGAGCCAGGAAGATGGCCCAGCTTTGCCTGAGGAGAAGGAAAGAAGCTGGGTTGAAGGGAAGGCAGGCGGAAGATAACCACCAGAGGCCCTTCAACTGCGTCTCCTGGGAGGAGGAAGGTGTGCACACAAGCACAGGGGTGTGAGTGTACCCAAAGACCCTAGTGCGTATTCTAACATAAGCAGACGAGTAGGAATGAGATTGGAACTGTTCTGGGGCAAACTCAGATTCTGAGAAACAGGAAGAGACCAAAAGTTTTTTTTGAGTTGGCGTCTTACTCCATCACCCAGGCTGGAGTGCAGTGGCAAACTTACGGCCACCCCGGCATCGACCTGCTATGCTCTTGCGATCCCTTTGCCTCAGCCTTCCAAGTAGCTGGAACTACAGGCATGCGCTACCACGCCCAGTTAATTTTTTATTTATTGCAGAGATGAGGTCTCGCCAAGTTGCCCAGGCTGGTCTGGAACCCTCAGGCTCAGCAATCTACTCGTTTCAGCCTCCCAAAGTGCTGGGATTACAGGCTGAGCCACTGAGCTGGGCCAAAAGTTCTTAATATATTTTAGAGAGAGACATTGTTTATAGAATCTAAGAAGCCGTTAATTTTAAGACATACTATATAAGTAAGACACACAGGCTGCAGACAACACTATGGACATACCATCTTCTAACAGACTTTAGAGATAGTCACCTGTTAAAGAACATGTCTTAGACAATGCTCTGGAGGAACCAGAGGTTGGAGATGGGGGGCAGATTAGCAGCAAATGTCTCCTCTGGAGGCCCTGAAACTCAGGAGTAAGGGCTGGCAGAGGGAAGGCAAGAAGGGTATAGGAGGAAGGTTTTGGAGGCTTAATCAGAAGGATTTAGGAACTTATCAAGTAAGGAAAAACTCAGAGTGCTCCACCCAGGCCCCTCTTATCCAAACCGCATCTATTGAGATGATAATTATATCCCCTCTTATAGGTGAGGAGACTGAGGCACAAAAGATTAAACAACTTGCCTGGTTTGGGCCAGGACCCAGAGTCTCCACAGCCTGGACCCTCACCAGATGCTTTACCTCTGCCTCAGTGCCAGCAGTAGAGCCGCATGCTGGGATGTTCCATTTCCTACAAGCTCCTATGAGCACACTTATGTATGCCCCAAGGAGTTTAATGTTCAAGTCCAAGCAGTGATGGTCCAACCACACAACATGCAAATTCGTTTTTCAACAGAGAATTAAGATTTTGACTTAAACATAGGACAATAGTAATTCAGGAATATATATCAGAAGTCTTAAAGATGCTCGTCCATTTGACATAAAAATCCTACTCTAGGATAAGTGCCCCAAAGACAAAACCAAGCAACCTACATCCCCCACCTCCAATCAACAACAAAAAAACACAAAAACATCCAGAACTGGTAGTCCATACAGCATAGTAAGTGTGAAGGATTAGAAACAGCTGATCAAGACTGGGCAATAGTTAATTACGGTATTGCCAATTGGCTGAAAGCTTGGTCCCATCCTCAATGATTCTGGGCTGTGTCATGTCACTATAAAGAGGCTGGGTACCATGTCAACACCACAGGGTATGTCTAAAGTACTTCCTAAGATTAATCAGATAGGCCTGTTACATTGGCTGCCCTGTCCCAAAAGAACAAGAATGAATCCATGGGTCTAAAAGGGCAAGGACTGTGAACAGCCATGCTTAGGGTCAACACTCCTCTACCCTGGCAAACTTTCTGTAAATTGGGAAGAAACACCTGTATCACTGGGCTTAACTGCAACACATACAGCACTCTGCATGATTCCTGGATACCAGAGTTGACAACTATCAGGTGTTAATTATGTGAATATCTCTGGGCACCACCCACAGCTATCCAATGCGGTCTTGAGGCAGTGTGTCAAGAACATGGCAACTGGAAAGAGCATCTGGACATAAATCAAGATCCCGACTCTTCACTAGTGTCACACTGGACAGGGCACTTGACCTTGATGGATCTTGATTTTCTTGTCCATAAAATCAAGTTACGAAAATACCAACTACATATCAGAGGATTAAATGAAATATGAAAATACTATGAAAAGCTGGTTATTACCACCTACAACTCTGCAGGGCCTTGTTTTAAGTGCAGATTCTATCAGTCAGGTAGAGGGAGGGAGTTGCCCTAACTCATAGCAGTTCGGGCTCCAGTATCTCTCTCCACATGCAGGAGACCTTGCCGCACACCTGAGCCTCAGCTCTCGCCAGGGTCATTTCTGGCTTACTTTTTTACAACTCATCCTTCCTTCCCTCCCTTAGTCCACATTCCCGGCAGCTGGCTCCCCTAGAGCACTTCTCACAGGCTGCTGTACTGCAGCCATCTCTTCCAGTAGACCAGGTACTCGTGGTGAAATGAATTTGAGTCTCTGGGTTCCCCACAGTACACTGCATGCATACACAGTAGGTATTCAATAATTATAGATAAGAATCATGAGCTGGAGAGGCATAAGAAAGAGAAAAAACAGGGAATAGTACGGGGCATGCAGAGTAACAGCCAACCAGCTTAGGATTCAGATTTTGAGAGTCACTGAGGAGGGTTCCTAGACCTAAGGAAAACTCTGAAGGTTGAATCTGAGAATGAAAAGGAACTCACGTTCTACTAAGTTCTACTACCGAAGCTAAGGTCTCCTTGAGAGTTTGAGCTCTAAAAAGCCTTCCCCGGTGCAAACCCAATTAACCAAAGCTCTCAGTTAAGGAAGAACTGGGGCTGATACCTAAGATCCCCAATGCACACAGAAGGAAGGGAGTCAGCCAGTAGTCAAGAGAAGTCTGCATGGCCGCCCCAAGTTATGCAAGAGTGGACCGGAGAGCAGGTAAGAGTCCCCGGCATAGCCAGGCTCGGTGGCTCAGCCTATAATCACGCGCCTTGGGAAGCTGAGGTGAGTGGATTGCCTGAGCTCACGGGTTTGAGACCCACCTGGACAACTTGGTGAGCCCTCATCTCTACAATAAATGAAAAAATTAGCCGGGTGTGGTAGCGCGTGCCTGTAGTTCCAGCTAATTGGAAGGCTGAGGCAGAAGGATCGCCGGAGCCCAGCAGGTCGAGGCTGCGGTGGCCGGGAGCGGCCACTGCACTCCAGTCTGGGCGACAGAGCGGGACTCCAACTCAAAAAAAAAAAAAAGAGTCCCCGGCAGCTGAGACAATGGATGGCACTGGTAGAAATCAGCAGTGTCACAAGGACTGATAATACAGTCAAAAGTAAATAGTAGCTATTAGTTTCTGATAAAATACGATTATGTCCATTTTATAGCCAAGAAAGCCAGGACTCAGAAGCACTCAGAGCACAAGCCTCCTGGTCCCAGCGGTACCCCACGGTGGTTAGGCAAGTTCACATGTCTGAGCTTGAACCCTGACTTGGCTGTTTGCTTAGCTCTTCAACAATGGGCAAGTCCATTAACCTTGGTGCCTCAGTTGCCTCACCTGTCAAATACAAATAATCACAGTGTTGACTTCTAACAGTGATTGTGAGGACCAAATGAGTTAGCAGGTATAAGGCCTTTAGAGCAGCACCTGGTATATAGCAATCAGCAAGCTTTAGCACATACTAACAGGGTGAACTGGGACTAAAACCTTCTGACCCCAAGTCCAGCGTTCTATTGTATCCCGTTAATTTAATGTACCCAATGCCACTTTCACCTGTATCAGCTTAGCCAAAGATCATCATCCAGCTGTCTGTCTCTTCACCTTGGGGGGAGAAGAGCATCTAAATTTTGAGGCCCAAGCTACAGTTAGAGAATTCAGAGTTGCTTTCTGGGGGTCTGGGAAGGGGTGGTTCTGCTCTGAGCCCTAAGGCTTCCCTAAGCACTCAGCAGGCTGGGGCAGTTTGCGGCTGACAACCGATCTACTGCTAAGACCCTATCTCTCCCACACTAGTTCCTCCCTCAGTTTTTCCCTTCCCAGATTCTCAGCACCTCCAACTCAGCTTTCAGCAAGAACCTCTACTGTTTTCTGGGAAACCACCATTTGTGACCTTGCACTGTGTTCATCTAGGCATGTGTCCTCGGCATGCCTTATGTTGGACACTGTGAAGAGACTCTTCTAACACAGCAGCCTGGTTCATAGCAGCCACTTGTTGCACAGGCAAGATTACTCCCAAGACCTAGGTTCCCAGTCATTTCAAGTCACCTAAAGGCATCTTGAGTAAACATCAAACCACAGGTAAAATAGAACTCGCTGAGGAAAAGCTACGGTCCCAGCTCTCCCAAACTTCTAATTATTCAGTTTTATGAGCCTTGAGAGTTTGTCCTGGATTTTTTTTTTTTAATCCTCACCTGCTGTTTGTAAGAAGAATCAGTGAGTGCATTACAGAAAGGGTCCTTTAGTCATGAAAAACAAGGGGATAAATACAAACTGTTGATGCCTTCACTCCTTTTTCTTGAAAAGTACCTCAAAGTTAAACAAAGTCACAGGCACCAACCCATCAACCCAATAATTTACAAGGCACTTAATTTGGTTTTAAAAAGATTGGGAGGCTGATTTGAGCATTGCCACTAACTCATTTTGGATTAAGTCCTGTCCTTTTCCTTCCTTGTGAAACAGAAGGCCAGGTGAGACAATGAAACCTCTTCTAACCTCCTCCAGCTTCTGCTCTCTCTCTCTCCATGTTTCTTGGCAGGACTTGTTTGGTCTATGCTCAAAAAGGAAACATACAGGGCACTGAAGTCTGTCAAACAAAATGAGAAAGGCCATGAACAGCAGTTCAAGAAGTTTTTCCCAATATTGAATTATTTACACCATGCATTAAATAGAATATCAAAATACCTTCTGTATATGAACTAGGAAGTTGAGACTGATGGGGAAAAATAATGGTTTTATTGGCCCCTTAGTGAAATAAATTCACTTGTTTCTTCACTGCCTATCCACAGCCCTAGGTATCCCTTTTTCAAGCCCACCCTCTCCCCTAACTCCTGATTCTCCTTAATTCTTTACAAAGCCCTTGTTAATGAGCTGAAGCGCCCTTACCTCCAGGGATAGTGACCTTGAATAGTATTTATGTAAACTTTTTAAATGTAAGTTCCTTTGGGGCTAGGAGTGGTATTTTGTTTTGTTTTGTTTTTTCCTTTCCCTTCAAATACCACAGTAGGATCTCAGCATTTGGTTTAGTTGAGGATATTAACACCTTCTGGTCTATTTCAAAATCAGTCTAAGTGGCAGGAGACCAGGCAAAGGGTGACTGCAAAGGACTTTTCTGTTTAATAAGAGAGCTGAACCAAGTTATCTCTCAGATTCCTTTCAACGCTAACATTACTGGATGGTATTTACATGCTGTAAACCCAAGGCCCCAGGATAGATCAAGATCACTAAATTCTGAAAGCTGGAGCAAGGAAAATTTAACCTGGAATAATTTGGGTCTTTGTTCTCCATTAACAAGCAAAAATGACTGGCTATTTGCTATTTGCTAAATTAACACATGACATGTAAGCTTCAATGCCATTTTTATTAGCAGAGACAACTAACATTTTCTCCGCTGTTCTACCTCCACACCTATAACATTGTAAAGACTTGAAGATTTTGAAGACTCCAAACAACTGAAAGGGACACATCAAGCATGTGGCCGCAAGCAAAATATTTCATTTCTCTAGGTCTCAGTTTTAGTCCACAAACGAAGATTGAAAATACCAGTGTTCCTGTCAACTTTGAGTCGCTGACAACACAGGAAGCAAGGCGTGTCCCATGGCCAAACAAGTTTGGGAAGCTTGAACAAGAACAATGTGAACCCTGAAGGGGATGACGGCAGAAGGGGACACAGAACACAGCCTGAACTTACCGAGGCAGCAGGTCCCTCCTTATCTGCAGCTCTTGCTGACATTGTCTCCACAGCAACCCCTATGCCACAGGTACCCCTATGATTCCTACGGATAAAGGAACGCTCCTCACAGGCTAAAACAACTTGTCCCAAGCTTCATGCATTAGCCCGGGGACAAGCGAGGACTGAATGTCTAACCCCAAAATCCATGGTATTAGCCACTATATGCGAGGTTGCCATTGTTGACTATGGAGTTTTGACGAATTTTGAGTGTGAGGAAAGTCTAAATAGTATCTATACATTGAGGGTAAGGGTTTCAAACGGAGGCTGAAGTTTCAAGACGGACACTGGACAGGAGTGTCTGGCAAAGCAGATTCCCACATCACAAGGCAGTCCAGCTATATGAAGCCCAGACCATTCATTAACCACAGAGAAGGCAGTCTGAGAATCGAAGAACCTCAAAATAAGTGATGCCTCTAGGAATACAGGTGAGGTGGAAAACTCCTGGGGAGTCTTTTAACAACACAAACATTCACCCTGGGAAGAGAACCGGCCTTTCAGAATGGATGGGACAGAGATAGTCAAAAGGGTAACAGTCTAAAAAAGGACCCCAGCTGATAGTGATCACTCTCCCAGTCCACTGTCAAACAATGAACTTGAAATGGGACAAGGAGTTCTCCTGGGACAGGCCTGTGGTATCTTAAAGTTCCACAAAAGTTCCAAACAAGATTTCAGAAAACCACCCCACCCTAAATCCTACCCATTCTTAAAGAAAGGACATTACTCCTTTGAAAAAATCCAGGCTTTGAATCAAAACAGATCTGGGTTCACATCACTTAAGATACCAAGGAAGCCAGGAGTACAGTCCGACTTCCCTTTCAAGTGGATTAACCCTGATCAAGTTATTTGTTCACCTCTAAGCCTCTATTTATAGAATGGGGATAGAATTTACTTTTGAAGTTCTCACCTAGAGTCACTTCAGCGCTAAGACCAAAGCTGGGACTCAGATTAGTAACCATTCTTCCCCTGGATTCTCCTGCCTCAGATTTTCAAGCCCACTGCCCCTCTCTCATCTCTGAGCAGATTCTGAGCTACTCGTAGTCTGAGCAAAGCTTGTGAGCACTTAGGAAGAACTAATCCACAAACCGCAGTTAAAACTCGGAAACTAGAGCTATTAGTTCTTCCAGGACTCCAAGATCTTTTGCCCCAATGAGCCTCATTTTCCCTATAAGTAAAACCACTTCCCAGCCAATCTCTGAGGTTAAGAAACACAAAGAATGTAAGATAGAGGAAAAGATGGTAGATGCTTTGTTATGTGACAGCTCTAAGCCCACCTGTGGAGGCTACTGGCCCACAAGTCTCAGAGGACCAAGCCAGAAAACCGTCAGTGTGCTTGAATGCCTGGGATGAAGAGCTGGGGGTCTCAGAGGAAAAGGCAGACCAGGAAGCAAGAGTTTTGGGGGGTGGAGCTGGAGGATGTCAGGAAACTTGGAAGCAAACAGGGAGAGGGTGTCAGTGGGTCCAGTGAAGTATTTTCTTTTTGTTTTGGGGGGGGAAAGAGAAGAGGCGTGGTGGCGCCGCAGGTCTGCCACCAACTCTGAACCCCACCTCCCCTACTCCCCAACTGATCTTCAAAGTGCTAGCGGTTCAATAATCACGCCTCACATTTATTGGGGCACTTAGAAAGATAATGGTAAGCACTTAACAGGAGCTTTTATGAAATTACCAGCCAACGTTTGGGTCAGAGACTGATCGTAGGTCCGGAGGAGAGAGAGGGCGCGAATGCCTGGGCCCGGGAAAGGAGGGTGTGTCTGGGGCCAAGGTGACAGGACCAGGACCGAGGCCTAGGGGGAACCTGGGGCAGTTTGGGCCGAGCGGCCGGACAACAGGGGCCCGCGCCGGCGTGGGCGGGATGCCCGCGCGCTCCTACCTTTGAGCGAGGTCTCCACCAGGCGCAGGTACAGCTGGGAGCTCTTGTTGCCGTGACTCATGCGCTGGGCGAGCCCGTTGCGCTGCAAGACGCACTCCTCAAACTGCACGATGTTCTGATGGCGCCGCTTGAGGCTGGTCAGGGCCCAGAATTCCGCCAGCGCCAGCTCCACGTTCTCGGGGGCGTCGCAGCGGATCTTCTTGACCGCCACCCGGGCCCCGCTGCGCCCGGCCACTGCCTCGTAGACCACGCCGTAGCTGCCGCGCCCGATCTCCGCCAGCAGGCTGTAGCGCGGCCGCGCGGACCCGCCGTCGCCCTCCGGCCGCCGCCGCGCTAGGTAGGCCTCGCCCGGGGCCTCGGCCGCCACCGGATCCATGGCCTGGGCCGCAGCCGCCGGCCTCAGCTTCGTGCTGGGCGCCCGCGGCACTGGGCTTCGCCTTTTCCGCTCGGGGCTTTGTGTACCTCTGCGGGCGCCGTCCTTCGTTTCCATGGCTGCGGGCGGCGGGGGGAGCAGCAACGGCGCTGCCCGGGCCCCCCCTGCCTCATCCCTCCGTCCGGCCCCGGGACGCGGAGGAGCGGGACCTTGGATTGTGACCTGCGGGCGAAAGAATCGGTTAAACGACCAGGCCGAGGCGAGGAGGCGAACAGCGCAGGCCGCGGAGTGTCCCACCTCCTCCTCCGGCCGCCGCGGCCCCTTTAAGACGGAAGCCGCCGCCGATTGAACGGGGGAGGGGTGGGGAAAGCGGGAAAGATGGAACCACGGGGCGGAGGCTCAGAGGGGGAAACGGAAAGACAAGCAAAAACTCTCCGCTCGCCCAGTTAACTTATCGTGCAGCACTAGGAAAAACAAGAACCACTGGCTTCAAGACTTAAGAAAGTCGTCTAAAGAAGCGACTTGAGCCGTTAACTCTTTCTCCCCTACCTGGTCCCCTCCAGGCTCCCCCTCCCCGGGCCCGGCTTTGGGCTCTCCCGGGTGTAAACAGTCCATTGAATTAAGCCCTAGCGGAGCCCCGCGGACCGACCCAAGTCCCCAAGGGCGGCGGGTGGAGGGCGCTGGCTTGGAAGTTCGGCTTTTCTGAGCGCGACAAGCCGCGGACACAGCCGTCCCCCCCAGACGCCGAGGCAGCGAGGGCCGCTCCGGCCGCGGCGCGCGCCTCCTCTACCGGGACGGCGCCCTTACCTGGCCCGCGCAGCTCCACTTCCGGGCGGCCCGCCTCCCCCCTGGAGCTCCCGCCCGGGAATGGTCCGCTCCGGGCCGGCGCTGCCTCTCGGACCGAGCCGCGCGGAAGGCGGCGGCCCGAGCCGGGCGTGCGGCGAGTCCTTCTGCCGCGCGGATGGCGGCGGCGGCGCTTGCGGGGGAGGCCCAGGCTTCCCGGCTCCCGTGGCCCTCCACGTGTTCGCGCCAGCTGAGCCCTTTACATAACCTCTTTACATAAGCTGCACCTCCCGCCGGCGCCCGGGCCAGCGGAGACTCCTGGTGGCCCATCCCCCGGGAGGCCAGCCGAGCGAGCGCGGCGCCGCCCCGGTCCTGCCAAGGTCGACGGAGCAGCCGCAGCCGAGCGCCCCGGCACGCCTCGCCGGGGCCCAATCACCGGCGAGAACACCCAACCAACAAAAAAATAGGCGCCAAATTCCCGTGATCCGCGGCGGCCTCCGGGTCTCTGCTGCCGCCCGCGCGCCGCCGCTCCCTCTCCGCGTCCGGCCTGCGTGAGGACTAACTGCACGCAGCCGGCGCCTAATAAATGCTGATTGGATTGGTCGGTTTGATTGATTAATAGCTCGGGCCCGGGCACTTCTCGGACTGGATTGGGATCCTTTTTGCCAGCCCAGTGATCCTGGCCGTTTATTGCCCCACCATGATCATGGGTTTCATCTGCAAAATCGATAGACTGGGCCTTGCTTCTCAGGAAGGATAGGACCAAGTGAAAAAAATATAAAGTGACTAATCGGGTGGGGGGGCTGCGTGTTAGTTCTCAAAGTAAAACTCCGTTTAGGCATGAATTTTTGAATATCTTCTTCACTGTTTTGTGCCCCAATGCTTAGTGGGCGCCCAATACCAAAACCTACAGCGTGCTCGGTAGACACTGTTCTGAGTCTCTGGCAAAAGAGCGACGGACAAGACAGCCTTTGCCTTGGTTGAGGTTCTGTGCGGCTGGAGGAGACAAACCACATGGGCGACCTTGAGCAAGTTAATCAACCTTCTTGTGTGTTCCTCATCTGTAAGAGGATTCAGGGGTTGTACAGTTAAAGCACTTAGCACAGGACAGGCTTGCACCCGATAAACATGACGATGAAATACGTGCACGGGATAACTTTTGCCAGTGAAAAGTGTGATGGCGGAAAGCAATAAGCTAGAGTGCCTGGGGGTTGGACACAGTGTACATCTGATCGTGTTGGGTCACTGAAAACCTCTGTAACATTTTTTGTGATAAAATGTCGAATTTACACGTGAACAGCGAGAATAGTAAAAAACTCATTTTAACTAGAATAACAAGTTGTTATAATGTGACATTTCCGTATCATTCTCTTCTATGTATGTATATCCTTTTTTCCTAAATCATGTATTTATTTTGAGACAGTCTCACTCTTTCACCCAGGCTGGAGTGCAGTGGCACAATCACCACTCACCGCTGCCTTAAACTTCTGGGCTTAAGTGACCCTCCTGCCTCAGCCTGCCAAGCAGCTGGGACTACAGGTGTGCTCCACTAAGCCTGACTAATTTTTCTATTTTTTTTTATAAAGACAGAGTCTTGCTTTGCTGCCCTGGCTGGTCTCGCACTCCTGACCTCAAATGATCCTCTTGCCTTAGCTTCCCAAAGTGCTGGCATTACAGGCGTGAGCCACTGAACCCAGATCTAAATTATTTTAGCATTTCCGACATCATGCTCCTTTATTCCAAATACTTCTGAGTGTGTTTCTAAGAAAAGACATTCTCTTGCGTAATCTCGGTACAATGGTCAAAATCAAGAATTTTAACAATGATTCAATTCTTTTATTTAATACACTATCCATATTTAAATTTTGTTAATTACCCCAATAATATCCTTTATAGCTGTTCCCCAGGATCCAATTAAGAATCACATGTTGCATTTAGTTATGTCTCTTGTTTCTTTTAATCTGGAAAGGCAGTTAGTTACCCAGCCTTTCTTTGTGTTTCAGTGTTCTGTGGAGAAATCACAGCAGTGGTTGTCTTTCAGGTGGGAATTGACAGCTGAGGGGCACAAGAGAATTTTCTGGGTGATAGAATTTTATTGTGTGTGAATTATACCACAATAAAGTTTAAAAAGTGAAAAAAACAGAATCCTGCAGCCATGAACACTTGTGTCTTTACTTGGAGGTTTGTTTTTTTTTTTTGAGTTGGAGTCTCACTCTGTTGCCCAGATTAGAGTGCAGGGGCCGCTCCCGGCCACCGCAGCCTCGACCTGCTGGGCTCCAGCGATCCTTCCGCCTCAGCCTTCCAAGTAGCTGGAACTACAGGCATGCGCTACCACGCCCAGCTAGTTTTTTGATTTATTGTAGAGATGAGGTCTCGCCA